>JAYKAV010000616.1:20202-60076 GCA_035582835.1 Phoebastria nigripes
CCCACCCCGCTGACCCCGCTCTCCTCCCTGCCCCCCCAGCGTGGAGCCCACCGAGGCCGGCGATTACAAGCTCTGCTTCGACAACTCCTTCAGCACCATCTCGGAGAAGCTGGTGTTCTTCGAGCTCATCTTCGACAGCGCCCAGGAGGAGGAGGAGGAGGAGGAGGAGGAGGAGGAGGAAGGCGACGGCTGGGTGGAGGCGGCGGAGCCCGAGGACACGCTGGACGTCAAGATCGAGGACATCAAGGTGGGGATGAGGTTCAACAAGGTCAAGTGCAAGGGCCTGCGGCTGGGTCGGTATCCATGCCGCCCCGCGGCGGAGGAAAAGCCGGACACGAGGCAGCCACGCCCGCTGGCAGCCCCGGAAGCCGAGCGGATCCCGGGCGGCATCACCGGCAGCAGGCGAGGGAGGGGATTCTGCCCCTCGACGCTGGTGAGACCCCCCCCCCCGGGGGTCCTGCGCTTGGACTTGGCAGCGCCAGGTTAACGGTTGGACTCAATAATCTCTTTTTCAACTTAAATTGTTCTCCGATTCTGTGATTCTATCCAGCTCTGGGCTCCTCGGCGCAGGGGAGACGTGGAGCTGTTGGAGCGGGTCCGGAGGAGACCACGGAGATGATCCGAGGGCTGGAACCCCTCTGCTGTGAGGCCAGGCTGAGGGAGCTGGGGGGGTTCAGCCTGGAGAGGAGAAGGCTCCGGGGAGACCTTCTTGCGCCGTTCCGTAGCGATAAGAAAGACGGGGACAGACTTTTTAGTCGGGCCCGTGGCGCTGGGAGAAGGGGGAACGGTTTGAAACTAAAAGAGGGGAGATTCAGGCCAGATCTAGGGAAGAAATTCTTTACGCTGAGGGGGGGGAGACGCCGGGGAGGTGGTGGATGCCCYGTCCCTGGAAACGTTCCAGGTCGAGTTGGACGGGGCTCCGAGCGACCTGCGCCAGGGGAAGATGTCCCTGCTCGTGGACCGGATGAGCTTTAAGGTCCCTTCCCACCCAAACCATCCCGGAATTCCGTGAGGAGGCAACGGGGGTCGGCACATCTGACCGGCGCCTCCCTTCCCGTCCCCAGGAATCCATCGAGACCATGAAGAGCCGCCTGGAACGGAGCATCCAGATGCAGACGCTGCTTCGAGCCTTCGAGGCCCGAGACCGTAACCTGCAGGAGAGCAACCTGGGCCGGGTGAACTTCTGGTCGGCCGTGAACTTGGGCGTGCTGGTGGTGGTGGCTTTCCTCCAGGTCTACATGCTGAAGAGCCTCTTCGAGGACAAGAGGACGGTGCGGACATAGACGGGGGGGAAGGGGGGGACGCGGGACTCAACTCCCCTCCGGCTGCTGCTTCTCCCTCCCAGCCGGGATTAAACCCGCTCAGCTTTCTACCCCGGTGTCTTGGAGCCGATGCGAACCCCAGGGGAGGGAGGTTTTGGGGGCAAAACCCCCGCATTGAATCACCGGAGGGCCTCGAATACGCGTCCCTGAGCCTTGTAGGAAGGAATCAGTTTGTTCTGGGCACTGCGGGAGTCCCAGGGATGAGTCGCTGGGATCCCCAGGTGGTTTATAGCCTCGGTCATAGCCCGGGGCTGGACAAACTCCTTGGAATCGCCTCTGCCRGGAGGGAGAAGGGCCCCGGAGGAGCCGGAGCCGGGAAGGACTTTGCCTGGGGAGAGGGTTCCCCACTCTTACCGGGCAGGACACGGGCCCAGCCCTGCCCGCTGGCAGAGAGCGGCTCCGGCACGGCACAGCCGGCACCGTGGAGGTGGAAACTGCTGCCTGGAGGCTCGCCGGGTGCCGGCGCTGCTCTCCCAAAGCCGCTGCCCTGCGGCTCATCCGAGCACCTGGGAAGGACCCGCTGAGTCCCTCCAGCTCCGGGGGAAACCAGGACTTTCCTCGGCCAACACGGAGCCAGGATTCCGCCCCCCCGGGGTCTCCCTTCCTGCGGCTCTCGCAGACCCGGGGTGCGGGGTCGGCCCTTCCTCCGCGGGAGGAGGCTGAACAGAACCAAGCCCGGCGTAAGGAGAACATCCAGCGTTAAAAATGCCCAGAAAAGGGAATTCAAGCAGCAAATATCGCTCCTGGTGCCCGTAAATGAGGGGGACGGAGCTGGGCTGGGGGAGACGGCGGGGAAGAAACACTCCAGAATGGGGGTGAGCGTTGGAGGTGCTTTATGTGTCGCTGCCCCAGAAAATCACCCCGGGACGCCCGCGAGGGGAGGGCGAAGGGGGAAAAYCCCTTCGGCCAGCGCAGAGTTGCCCGCAACTTTGCCGGTTCGGCAGCACCGGGGGCCGGAGCCGGTCCCAGGCTGCGGGGTGGGGGGGTCGTTATGGATCGGCTAAATCACGACTTACCCGCGGCGATGGCGGCGGGGAGAGCCCAGCCCGGCTCAGGGAGCTCCTCGCCGCCCGGGGAGGGGGAGTTTCCGCACCGGAGCAAAACACCCCGGTCCCAGGAGCCCTTTTCCAGCCCCGAGGCTGCCGAAAGCCGCGGGGGGAGAGGCCTCGCGTGTCCCCGACGCCTCGTCCTTCGCCCCCGGCCGAAGGCGTCCCGTCGGCTTTGCGGCGGCGGGACCGGGGGGTCGGAGCAGCGGGGCCGGTGGAGCTCAGAGCGGCCGGGGGGGCGCAGAGGGAGCCGGTCTCCTGGTGGCGGGGAGAAAAAAAAGAGAAGAAAAAAGAGCATTTAGAGACCCCTGAGCTCCCCTGGSCACGGGGAGAGGGGGGTCCCGGGCCAGGAACCCCCCAGTGCAGCTGCTCCAGCCACAGGAGAGCCCCCGAGCAGGTCCTGACCCCCCAGGAGCCTCCAGCATCTCAGGGCGAGAGACCCCCCCCCGGTTATATCAGCCCCTAACGAGCCCCAGCCAGCTTCCCTCAGCTCCCTCGTTAGCAATCCATCCAATTAGGGACTGATTGCACTCGGTTGCACCTTCCTCCAGCTGCAGCCCCCCAAGCACCCCGTCTGGCTGGCGGCTGCGGGATGAGCAGCTCGGCCGAGCCGCCGGAGCAGCGGGTGCCGGCGCGGCACTCGCCGCACTGCCCGGCACCGGCGCAGGGTCCGGCCCTCGCTCTATGGCAAATCCCCCCAAATCCCTCTTAGCGCAATGTCCGCCTGCCCCAGAGCCAGCCCGGCTCCCGGCACGCTCCGGTACGTGCCGGAGCAGCGAGTCCTGCTGAAGCTGCCGGCACAAGCCTGCACCGGGAGAAGCACCGGCCGACCCTGGACCTCCCGGTCGCCCACCACAGCCAAGGTCACTGCAGGCAGCTGCCGCAACGGCGCATCCCACGGCACCGTCCCGTGGCCGGGCCAGGCTGCCTCGGCAGGGCTCGGCCGATGTATCCCTTGCTCCAGCTGCCGAGGGATAAATCCCACCGGGAAAACAGCCGGGGGGGGGCTGGATCCCGTATCCCGGGGCTGACATGGGAGCCAGAGCCACTCCTGTCCCTCCTGGGCCGGAGCGAGACGCGGCTGAGCACCGGTTCATCCTCCGGCACCGAGCGCTTCCGAGGGCAGGAGCAGCCGGACCTGGACCGCGCAGAGACGCGGCTCTGCCGCAAGCCCGGCGGTGGGGAATCGGGGCCGCGGGGCCGCATCCAGCCCCTGCCCCGCACGGGTCCTGCTTGCTCCAACCGGGATTTTCTGCCACGACATTTTTCTGCAGCCCAGGAGCTCAAAGACTCCTCTAAATCCAGGGACCACCGCGCTTCGGCAGCGCCGGCGGCACCCGCGGGCGTTACACAGAGGATGGGTTCGGGTTGACGCAAATAATARAGATTTGGGTTTKTTTTTTTTTTACRCAGCCGTTAGTGAAATCTCGGTTAACGGAGCTGGGGCAGAGGCTCGGCCGGGAGGGGGGCTGCGGCGGCGGCCGCCTGCGGCTCTCCCGCTGGTGGGGGCTGCCGCGAAATCCCCGTCCCCTCCGTTTTATTTAATCTCAGGAGGTGGCTGAATGGCACACGCAGCACTTTGAGAGGGTGGGCAACAGCTTCATCGGCCATGCGGGACAGCCCCCCCGGATCCGAGACCCCAAAAGCCCCCCTGGATTTGACCCCAAAGCCCCCTTTGATTTGAGACCCCCAAAAGCCCCCCTGGATTTGAGACCCCCACCGGCAATCGGACACTGGAGGAAAAGGCAGGAGGGAGGAGGAAAGGGCAAGACCGAAACCACCACAAAGCGCCAGAGACTTTCACCGGAAGATTTGTATTTTTCCCTTTATTTTTGTAATTTTTTTTTTAGTTTATTAATAGGATACAGACCGGAGGCACTTACACGTTGGCAAACTGGAGGGAGAGGAGCGGAGCGGGCTGGGTTTTGGCCAGACGAGGTGAGCGAGGGGGGAGGCCCCCGAGCCGCTGGCGACGGCGGGGAGAGCGGGAAGGGGCAAGCGCCGGACGGGACCCCCCGGCCGGGGAGGCGGCGGCGGCGGCCGTGGAGCGGGGAGAGGGGCGAGAGCTGCACACAGCGGCCGCGCCGGGGACGCCACCGGCCCCCCCCGAAACCCAGGGGGTGCCTGGCCGCAGCACCGGCCGAATGACGGCAGCCAGCGCGGCAGGCTGGGCTCGTTAATGGATTAATTGGGGCCGGGCCCCCAGGGCCACCTCGCTGCGCAAGGGAGGGTGCGATGAAGGCAGGCAGCGCCGCAGCCCCGTCCCCGCGCTCCCGGCAGCCAGGCTGGGCTGGGGCCGGAGTCGATGTTTTTAAAAAACCTACATTATCGTTGGGTTGTGGGTTCCTGGTTTTTTTTTTTTTTCTCGTTTTCCTTTTTTTTTTTTTTTTTTTTTTTTTTTTTTTTTTTTTTTTTTTTTTTTTTTTTTTTTTTTTTTTTTTTTATACAATTAATACAGTCTGTAAAAATATTTACAACCTCTGCTCCCAGCCAGAGCCCGGCGGGGCAGCCGGCTCTGGGGGGAAGGCACCGTTGTCTAAGGCAGCGGCAGAGGGGGGGACGCGGGGGGCCGAGGCACGGCTGGCTCGGGGCTTCCAGAGCAAAGCCCCCTCCTCGCTCTGGGCATCCTCCCAGACCCCCCCGGGACTCTGCAGCCTTGCACGGGATTATCGGGGGCAGCCGGACCCCCGGGAAGACCCTGCCCTGGGCGGGGGGCTCGAGGCAGCGGGGAGAAACGCTCCCTCCTCCTCCTCGGGGCTGGAGAAGCCGCCGGCGGCGAGGGGTCGTGGTGACAACAAACCGGGAGGGCGCGGAGCTGCCCCGGACGCTCCGGCACGCTCCCCCCGCGGGACCCACCTCCCCGCGCGTTATTCCAGTCTCTTTCCCGGGTCGGCCCGGCTTTGGGCGTCACCGGCGGCGGAGGGTGGGTCTGCGCCGCGGCGGGCGCTTTACGGTGAGCACCGAGTACGGAGCGGGGCGAGGGCGGGCGTCGCGGAAGAAATACCTGAGGTTCGCTGCTGAGCCGGCACCTCGCGAGACAAGGACTACCTGGAGAGTCTGCTCCTGCTTTGCGGCGGATTAGATTTATTAGCAAATCGCTATCTGCAGTCCCATCATTTTTCCATATATAAATTTTCCTCAAAGCTATAAAAACTGAAATATAGACTATGGTCAAGATTAGCAATCGACTTTCGGGTTTGGGAGAGAAAAACAAAAATCGCTAAGTTTTATATATAATATATTAATACAAAAATTCTGAGGGGGGAGGGAAGAGGAGGAAAAAGGAGGAAGAAAGCGAATAGGCAGGAATCTGATCAGCCTCAAGAGCAGCTCCAGGAGACTCTGGGCGCAGCCAAAGACAGGCGACAGTTTTTGAGTCAACCACCTCCGAGCCCTCCCGTCCCCGTCGCGTACATTCAGGCCATCCCACGGCACGAACGCCGAGCGCTGGTGTCTTGGAGGGTGGGGGAGAGAGGGGGGGGATTTCTGACAAAGTGCAATATTCAACCCCCCAAAAAAATATATCATCCTCCGCGGTTTATTATACAGGGGGGCAGAGCGGGACTCGGTGCACCTGGTGCGCAGGGGCTTCTCCGGCAYGGTGCCGGCCCCTCGCACCGTAGTGCCGACTACCCGCTTCCCGGCTCAGGCGCAGCGGAGGTGAGGGAGGGCGAGGAGCTCTGCCCGTCCTTAACCGATGCCGCCGGTATTTACACGCCAGGACGCTCTGCGCCCGTCCCGAGGAGCGGCCGCGGCGCGCTGATGGGGATCGGCCGCGGTTAAACCGCTCTGCTGAGCTGATCACAGGTAGGATGGTTTTAAAAACAAGAGATTAGACGCGGGGTTTTGTTTTTTTTTTTCCCCTTTCCCCCCCCAAAAAACGGCAAAGGAAAGCGGCAGGCGCGGGGGCAGCCGCTCCGGGAGTCGCTACCAGCCCCTGGGCAGTTAATCGAGCAGGGAGGGTTCGGCCGGTCGGATAATGGTGGGCCGGTTCGGCGCGGCGGGGGGTCTTCTGCTGCAGAGAGAAGGGGAACAGAGACGTGAGCGCGGGGACGGCGGCGCGAGGTGACCTTGTGGTGGCAGCTCAGCTCGAGGCCGCGTCCCAGCGGGACCTCCGTCCCTGCCTGCCGGCGGCACGCGAGCTCCCGGCGCGCGCCACGGAGGGACCGGTAACCGGCACTGACCCTTCTGCTCCCGCCCCAGGGGAAGCGGGGGGCTGCGCTGGGGGCAGAAGGGGAGCTCCAAGCCCTGCCACAGAAACGGCGAGCTGCCGACTCCCCTCCTGACCGAAGGGTTTCGCACCTCGGAGGCATCAGGGCGTTCAGAAAAGCTCAGCCCAAGCTGAGAATCCAGCCCTGGGGGCAGGAGACCACCCCACGCCCCCTCGGGAGGGCTGGACGCTGAGGTGAGAGCCTCCCCCGGTACCGGGGAGCCTGCCAAAACGGGGTCTCTTACCTGGGCACGCCTGGAGGAATGCCGGGGGGGATGCGTGCCGGCCGTGACGGGATCTGAGGAGGGGCTGGGAAGGGGTCGTTATTAGCAGCGAAGATGTTCTGGGGTCCAGGGCGCGAGGGGATGGGGGGAGCCGCGAAGGAGGAGGGTCCCCCCGCGGGGATGGGGATCAGGGGCGGCCCCGGCGTTGGACCCCTGACAGCCGGCGGCCGGCCCGGCGGCAGGATGGCGGAGGGTCTGCGCTGAGGTGGGGGGCTGCGGAGGAGAGAAAGCACCTCAGGGAACGGAGCGCTGACAGCCCGCAGGCCTCCTTTCCCCCAGGAAAAAGCCCAAATCCACGTTATCCCGTCGTCCACCCCACTAATCCCCGCCGGGCATCCCGTCTCCGCCAAACCTACCTGTGCCCGCTGCTCGTCTGCAGCCACGTGTCGTCCACGGGCGGGGGAACCGGTGTGGAGACGGTGCTGGTGCTGATATCCCCGATGATGTTCAAGGCCTCTTTCAGGGCGTGGTACATGCGCAGCATGTCGTCCCTCCTCTGCGCCTGGTCGGCCGACTCCTCCATCAGGCTGTTCTGGTCGGCAGAGGAGTACAGGTAGGCCAACAGCTCCGAGTGGATGAAATCCTTGGTCTAAAGAGAAACAGCAAGCGAAGGTCAGTCCCGAGGTATGAAACCCAGCGGGCTGGTAGATGCAGGAGTAGAAGCTGGAGGACCCGAAGCCGCGGGGGCCGGGGGAACACCTCTCCTGGCTCTGGAAGGAGCGTGGAGCCCCAGCGACTCGGGACTCGCAGGACGGTTCAGCGTCCCCGGTTTGCCAGACCCAGGCGGGAGCAAACGCCAAGAATCAAAATGCCTTCTCAGCAAAGCCGCTGCCAAGCAGCTCAAGCACAAAGACATAAAAATTAAGAATCGAAAGATCATCAAATCCCATTGTTCGGTTCTGGCTCGGTGACGAGCGCGGCGCAGCCCATCCGACTCCTAACGCCGAGGGGGGCCCAGGACTCCTCCCCGGCATCTGCTGCCTGGAGAACCCCGAAATCCCCGGCCCCAGAAGCTCCCTTCCCGCTCGAGGTTCCCCTCCGCCCCCGAGCGTAGCCACTCACATTGTTTATCATGAGGTGCATTATCGTCTTTGGCATGAGGTCCCGGATGGACTTGTTGATGATGCCGACGTAGGAGTCGACAAGGTTGCGGATGGTTTCCACCTGGCGCTCCAGCTGAGGGTCCATGGAGAAGGTGTTCTCCTGGGCGCCGTCCTCGTTCTCAGTCTGCTCAGGGAAAGCAGGGCACAAGTTACTGTCGGGATCCGACAGACCCGGAAAGAAACCCCTCTGCTCCACACTTATTCCCTGTCCCTTCCACCTATTTCCATCCTACGCGGATGCTTTTTGAAACAGAGTTTATTTCGTAGCCCGGAACGACTAGATCCATCAGCTGGGCAGCACAAACTAGCGCCGCGTTATAAAGTTCGTCCTCTTCTGCGATACCACGGCATTTTCCAGGGTATCCGAGAACCTACTGTGACACACCAGGACCCAAGCCAAGAGCTCCCAAGTCTGAAGGCTCCTCTGGCAGCCTCTCCCCGGGCTGGTCTCAGACAGCACCCCTCGGCCAGCCTGCTCCGGGAGGGCTCGGACAAGTCAGAGGGAGTGTTTACTTGGTCTTTCTCTGGGTAAACTCCTGCTCGGAGGAAGGAGGCTTTCCAGCTGTCCACGTCTTCTTGGGAATCGCAGGCCAGCTCAATCTGACGGAGATCTTTGTACACGTTCCTAGGGAAGAAGGAGCAGAGCCGGGGGTGAGGACCACGGAGGGCAACCGGGAGGAGGGGTCAGGGACGGGAGGCTCGGCAGAGCACCRGCGAGGCCTCCAGCACCACGAGCCCTCAACACCAGCGAGCCCGAGGAAGCCTGAAATCCCTCCAGAATGTGTATATAAATATTGGCAAGCTGCTGCTTCCTCTGGAGAAATCCTCCCCCACCAGATCACAGATGCTCCTGCCTTGGAGCACGACACCGAATGGAAGGGGAAGCCGGATGCACGGCCTGGGTTTGGACCAGCAATGACCGAGACAAGGGCAAAACCTTCAGCCCATCAACCATGGGGCGTGTTCGGCAGCGTTTTGAGCCTGGTGCCATACCCAGAGAGCGAAGGGATTTTGGGAGGTACCCGGGCACCGCTGCTCCTGCTCACAGCCCTTACCTTTGCTCTGTGTTGAAGATGGCAAAGACGTGCTTGTTAGACATAAATCCCTTCTCCACGTCCCTGATTTTCAAATTATCCAAAGGCAACATGTACTTCTTCTCCTTCTCCTGGAAGAGGGGACAAGAGGAAGGGAAGGATGAGAGCGAGCGAGCACAGCGCCGCTTTGCTAACGCTAATTAGACGTCCTGAGCCGAATGAAAACCCAACCCCTAGAAACACAGCGGGGATCGGAGCTYCTGCGACGGAGGGGCAGCGATTTCCTCAAGCTCACACCAGAGAAGGTTCACCAAGACACGCTTTTCGGCTCAGCCCACGGCACACGGTCTCCTGACCGAAGCCAAGAGCTTTACCTGGGAGGGAGCAATCTGCCCCCCCAGGAGCCTCCTCCCAAATCGGCAGCGCTCCGGATTGCGGCTCCGGCACAAGAATGGACCGTGAATCCCTTTCGGTGCTGTTCTGGCTACCTGGCTTCCCTGCCTTTCCAAGGACGCATCCAGCAGCGCCAAAGAAACCACCGGAGAAAGAGATTTGGTCCCTCCAGGTCTGCGGGCAGCTCCAGGACGCTGCCCGACGGCAGCCCTGCCTGCGCCGTAGCTGCCCTCGCTTGGCACGGGATGGGGCCGGCTCCACCGGAGCCCACCCCGCCACCTCCGTGCGGCCCCAGAATTTCCCCCCCAGTGCCCGTCCCTGCCGGAGGGGATGGTTGGAAGGAGCCGGGGCCTCGCAGTCTGGCACGAAGACGGCTGCTGATTTAAGAGGCTGCTCTCCAGCCCCGCCGAGGGGCCACCCAGCCGAGTCGCTGCCGAAACGCCACATCTGGAATTGTTTAGAACAGCTCCAGCTCCACTTTGTCTCCAGATGCTGCGCACACGGTCCCAAAAAGTGACGTTCGCCTTTGTAGAGAGGCCACGAACCCAAAGCCTTCCCCCCCCCGCCCCCCTTCCACCGCCGCCCCACACTCCTCCTCATGATTTCCTGAAAAACCCACAACTTTTTTCCAGACTGGATTCGGTTGCAAGGACTTTGCCACGTCAGAAGAGAGACAAAGCAGTTTCCTTTCGCCCATCGGGCTTCTCTCCTTATTAAAAAAAAACCCGGGAGGGGGAGAAATTAAAAATAAAAACCACCCCCGTGGATGCCGTGGGAAGCCGGAGACTCCAGCCCAGCCTGCCCAGTGTTCAGACTACCTGTTCAGGAGGGTTTAAAGTTGTACAGTAGTCTGCACATTGGTTAGATCGGGTTTGGCCGAGCAGCGCCCCAGCAGCGCCCCAGCAGCCGCAAGGTAAGGGGGGAGCGAGCCCGGATTCAGCCCTTTTTCGGGGAGATTAAATAGATTTTTGCTCCGACTCATGCAGGCGGCATGGTTTTGGGTTTGTTTTTTCTTTTTTTTTTGCCTTCACAGCGCGAGCGGGAGGACAGAGCCGAGGGGGGGAGCCCGGCCGGGCAGCCCTCCCCACGCTTCCCCCCCTTGCAGCGGGGAGGTGAGAGGGTGGGCTGCGTCCCCCCCAGCCTCTCCCCAAAACCCCAGGGTGCTGGGTGCCGGCTTAGCAGCTCTCGGCGGTTCATTTTTTAACGGCGGGGTCTTGGGGGGGTGGCGGTAGGGGGGGCAGGGAGAGCTGGGCTTGCAGAAGACAGAGCCTCATTCATCCCCGGCCGGCTGGTTCTCATTACCCGCCGCGGAGGGGCCAGACGTGCCCCCCGAGAGGCCTCCGTGCAGGAAACCAGGGGAGCACCGGCGGGCTCCGAGCGGGGGGAAGCACGCCGGAGAGAGGTTTATCAGCTCAACATGTTTCCTTCTCTTTTAGGAGGCAGATTTAAAAAGAGGGCTGGGGGGGTGGCCGGGGAAGAGAGGTTAAAATCTGACTCCACGGTTCGGGAGAGACGTTCACCTTCGCAGCTCGCTCGGAAGATAAAGGATGAACAAAGGAAGCCCGGGCTTTGCTCTCGCGCCCCATGTCCAGCTGCCAAGCGGCTCCCGGGAAATAAAAGTTGTGTTCACGTCTCCTTTTTCCGACCCGCGTGCTGGGCTCTGGCGAGGCAGCGGCCACACTGAACCCCTTGTGTCTCCCCCAAACACCCTGCAAGCCAGCCCCCCCCCACTGCAGCATCTGGCCGGGAGGCCGGTGACGTAAGGGGAAAGGCGAGATCACGGGCCGATTTTCAGACTGTGGGGGCGGAAATGCTGGAAAATCTGAAATATGAAAGCGGGGTGGCTGAGACCACGATGCCGTGGAGGAGATGCTGGCTCTGGCACTCACGCTGGCCCCGGCAGCCCGGACAAGGAGCAGGCAGGAGATGCCGGTCCTGCTGCCATCCCGTTCCTGGGAGGGTTGAGCCCAAAGAAATCGCTTTGGGTTTGAGCGGTGAAATGCCATTTCCAGGCAGGGGTGAGCTACCAACACGCCGGCAGCCCGGGCACACCAGGGAGCAGGACATCCAGCCCAAGGGCTGGGGCAGCAGATCTCCCGACACGGGCTGGACAAATGGGTCCCGGCACACAGAAACCCTGGGAGCGGAGGGAATCGTGTTCCCTCCCCGTGCCTCAGTCTCCCCACGCTCACGGGGTGGCTCTGGAGGAGGGTCGGTGGCAGGGGCACCGCACGGGCACAGGACAGCACGCGATGGCCCCCGCACGCACCCCACCTCCTGCCCGCCGCAGGCAGGGCTGCCCGGGCTTCAGGCAGTGGAGATGCCTCAGCCGTCTTTGCTGGGAGGGCGGCAGAGGCTGCAGCCAGCTCCTGCCCAGCTCCGATCCCATTTCCCATTTCCCTCCAGCTTAAAGATCTTTCCCGCTCGGAGGGCAGCAGCTCCACCCCAGTGGGGGGATATTAACCCCATCGGCACCTCCTGCCCGAATGCGGCTTTTGGACGATGCATGATGCAAGACCAGCGCAGCAACCCCACGGGGAACGGCCGAGGTGGGGCTCAGGGCTTGGTGACAATAAACCGATGGTCCCACGGGGTCAAAGACTAAGTTTTCCTTTACCCGCAGCCAAGCCCTGCACAGCGTTGGTGGTTTTCCTTCCCCCAGGGCCAGAACAGAGATGGTTTCCCTCCTGACCACCTGCATTGCTCCTCTGGCTTTGCTGTGCTGAGACAGTTAAACTGGGAACCGGCTGCCGACCTGGGTTAGGGGACTGGGACGGGGCAGGGAGGTAAAGGGAGGTCCCCCATCCTTCTTGCAGGTCTTGCAACAACAGTGATGGGAGACAAAGAAAACCTTCCCTGCAAGAGGCAGGGCACAGGGGGTGCCTGCACGGCGCGGCCACCCCCCAGGCTCAGCCAGGGCCGGGCAGCTGGATCCCGTAGGACCTCTGCTTGCCAATGTCTCTGGTTTATCTGTGTTTACACAATCCCGAGGTCTGGGGGAGTGTCTGGAGACACGGAATTTGCTGGCTGGGACCGCGGTGTCCGCAGGGCACCCTCCAGAGGAGACCCATGCTCCTGCACGCCAGGAGATGGACAACACTAATTAGTCCTGGGCGCTAATTCTCATCCCCAGTCCGAGGATCTTCTCACCCAAGCCCCGTGAATCACAGAGCCTTCCCCCAAAACCCGTCCTTCCCCACTCGCACATACCTCCTCGTCCTTGTACCAGGACAACGACTCAGCCGTCAGCACAAACCAGTACTCCTTGGAGCCTCCCTTCATGATGCTGATGTTGTTGATGGTCAGCCAGCCTCTGCGGATCACCTGGAGACAAAGGAGCGGTGGTGGGGAGCAGAGGGGAGGAAGGAAGAAGAGGTTACAGGCTACTGTGGAGTCTCCGGGGGAGTTCCCTAGACGGAGAGCAAGGGGAAGTGCTCCCGAGCCCAAAAGCCCACCTAGTCCCCTCACAGAAAGCCCTAGTCTCAGCAGAAGACCCTCAACCAGGCAGATTTCAAGGCCCCATCTCGAAGGTAAGCTAGCAGCACGTGGGGGGACGTCTGGAGCTCTTCTGGCTCCCAAAGCTGGGCGAGAAAAGCAGCGAGCCCCTGCCTGCGCTCACGGTAAGATGCTGCTGCACAGTCAGATCCAAACCCAACTCGGCGTTAACTCCCCCTCGCCGCCGGTGCCAGTCAGCCAGCAGCAGCCCGGCCCCGGACAGGAGAGGTGATGGAGAGCAAAAGCTCCAGTGCTCCAACGGGACGAGACAGGCAGGAATTCAGAGCGTGTCTCGGGTTTAAGAGAGGACCGGAGCTGCCCAGGGACATTACGGTCTCTGCCGAGGGCTGTTTTGGGGTGTCCCGCACAGGGGTGCTGGTGCCGGTCCATCCTGAATGTCGGCACGCAGCACGGCAGTGCTGGGAGCACCGAAAGAAGCAGACCTCAGCCTCCRTCCTGGCCATTTCAAAACTGCCGGCGTACCGCCCACGAACAAGTCTAGAAAAGGTCTGTGGAGACTAACCGAGCCCCATCACCTGGGGCACATTCCCAGGAGCAATGACCAACTTACCCAGTCCAGCAACTACCGGAGCAGCTCTCCCCATCCCTGTTCTGCTCAGGGTCTCTGTGAGCACGTGCCCTCGCTGAGTGCGGCCAAGGCAGCCCTCAGCCTCATTATAACCGAGGAATCCTGTTTTTCTCACCCAAACCCACTCCCCCTCTTGTGCATTGCCCCCTACCCCAAAGCAGCCTCCCCACAGGGCAGCTCCTCTGCCTCCTTGCAGGCAGGACTAGCCGGCAGGTCTTGCCGAGCTCGTAGTCCCCGGTAAAAGGCTCCCTCGCAGCCCCACGGACGGACCTCACATGCAACACGTAGCAGCAGCCGCCGGCAATCAGGGCAGCAGCGCGCTGAAGCGAGATTGCCAAAGCCTGACGTTGCAAGCAGCAGTTTTTCACGACACAATGCACGAAGACCGCGCTGTCTGGAGCAGGCGGGAGCGTTCCCTGTCCTAAATCAGCCCGGGGAGCTAACGACCGACCGTTATCTCCATCGCGGCACTTGCGCTCTCTCCCAGCGCTGGTGGCAAGGAAGCTCGCACGATGCTGTAGCCGGTCCCTGCAGCTACCGTGCCGCAGAGCCCTTGCTAGACTATCCCATGCCTGTCTCAGCACCGTCGGAGCTAGAGGGGAACCACCCTACTGATGCCAAGGAGCGTCCCTGCGCCTGTAACGGCTTCCCCAAGACAAAAGTCCTCATGGAACAACTCCACCATCGCTGGGTGCACCTCAGCGACAGCAGATCCCCACCGGCACACCTCTGCCTGCTGGAAAACATCGTGAATTATCACAAACCCCTCGCAGCTGCCAGAGCGGGCAGCGGAGACGTGCTGGAAGCTGGAATTGCTCCTAGCCTTGAGTCTGGACAATCCAGGGCTGGACTGGGACTAGCGAGCACGCTGCTCAGCCAAGCAGAGGTTAGACCCTGCCCAGCTGCTCCTGCCGGCCTCCCACGAAAGGGGAAGCAGATTGAGTTCCACCAACCGCACAGCCACCATCTTTGGGACAGGCTGGGAGTTTTCTAACCATTTCAAATGCAGGCAAGATTACGCTCTGCCCGGCGGGGTTCTTCCATTGTTCCGGGAGCTATTGTACGGAGAGGAAGGTCACCGCGGCTCGGCACAGACCCCAGGGCTGCGGCAAGAAGCCTTTAGACCGAGCTGCAAGTCTCTCTCCCTACCAGGGCTGCAGGGGAGCGGCATTCTTCTCACCATCACCCCCATGGTTTTACTGCAGAGCTGCTACGCCGGCCGCTCCGTGAGCTGCACGGCAGGACCATGCTGCACTTCCAGATGCTGGTCTGCCTGCAAACGACCCGCTCCCAGGTAAAGAGGGGGAACGGAGGGTCCCCAAACCTGGCTGCTTCTGCTGTGTCACCCCACCCAGCTGCGACTCTGCTCTGGAGGCACCCAGGCACCGGGGAGTCAGACCTCCCCAGGACAGGAGCTGCCTCACAAACAGCAACGCCGGCCGCTGCTAGAGACCTGAAAACTGCAGGAGAGCTGCCTGACAAGCGCCCGCTCCTGTAGGACCCGATATATTTAGGGAGAGCCCAGCCGAGCTGGGAGGTAGCGCAGCACATGAACCTCTCCGTTCAGCAGCCTGGCACCCACACGCGTCTTCCCGGTACGCGAGCGGTATCCTGCGTTACGGCATGCTTTAGGTGCCCTGCGCCGAGCATCCCGGCGGCAGCTCGGCAAAGCCGGTGCCCCGGGGCCACAGCTTTTCTACCCCAGCGCTTCACAGGGGTTAGTACCACCACACGGGTTAGTAATGGGCAGACGTGGGGAAAATGCATCTGGGGGGGTTGATTCAAGTCAGTCCAAAGCATGGATGGGAGGGAGAACGAACAACCCTTGCGGTTAAGCAGAGAAGAGTTAGACACGAGCGAGGTGCAGAGTTTGTTATGGCTTGTACAGGAACCAGCTCTGAGCAGCTGCGCTCGAGACCAAGGCAGGGCTTTAATCTCAACGCTGGGATTAAGCGGGTAAAACGGAGCCAGCGCCAGCCCTCTCGTGCCGAGGCTTTTCCCTGCGCTGCTGGGGAACCCACCGAGGGATGGGGCTCAGGCCGCTCTCGTTTTCAGACTGCTCAGGTGACTGCCAATGTAAAAGCCACGACAAAATCCACCGTGTTAGGCACAGACAAAGCTCGGTGCGCCGGCGGGCACAGGCAGCTAGAGCTAAAACTTAACTCATACAGATTTTTCTGGCGAGGGGAAGGAAGGAGCCCTGAAATTAAGACGGCAGAGGTTGTCAGATTAAAGATTTCACCTTCTGATTCGCTCTGGCATGTTTGAGACACCGATTCGCATTTAAAAAACCATCTCTGAATTTGAACCGAGTCTGGTTTAAAAGGAACAGAGGGAAGAGGCGGGGAGATGGAGCAGTTGAGAGGATCAGGGACAAGGAAAGGCCAGAGGGAAAAGGTTCAGCAGCAAAGCAAGTCCTGCGAGCCGGGTTAGAGGCTCTGGCAGGTGCTGGGACAGTTTTGGAGGGGATTATAAGGAACAGGGAATCTGCCTTTAGGGCACGGGAGAGAGGGCCCGTGTAGCATAGAGGGAGCTGGAGTGTTAGAGAAAAGCCAAGATTTGATTTCTTTTGCTAAAGGGTAGAGGAGAGGGAGGGCACCCTGCAGAGCCAGAGACACCCCAGCTGTGTGCTGGCTCGAGGCAGGACCCAGAACACCTCCTCCTCTATCCCCAAATGCAGGTCGAGGAGGAGGAGAGAGGAAGGCTGAGGCACAGCGCCTGGCACTGAGCAGCACAGCGGAGAGCCCAGAAGAAAGTTCCTTTAAGACCAACTGATATTGGTGAGAGCACTGATGGTTTTAGGGCTCGTAAGCTGGGCCAGCTTCCCCTGCACAGGGGCTCCAGAGCTCTGCCCGGCTCCGAATCAGAAGCAGCCCAGCACCGGGCTGGTGCCTTGAATCCTTAATTGTCAGATCTCCACCTTCCCATCACCCAGCACGATCACGTCCGCACAGCCAGTGATGGGAGAGCGGCCCTGCACAGAAATCATCGTGTGGAGGCAAGAGACGGGCCCTTGGGGGGTTTCCTTTGTTTTTGCAGCAACATCTGGACGGTGCTAAAAGAAAATGGAAGTGTCTGAACAGTTGGAAGAGACGGGAAACGGGCACGGAGCCCTCCCAGACTGTCGGAGCTGAGGATGTGGTTGGTAAGTCACGGGGTTTCACAGAGCAGAAGGTACAAACCTTCCCGGGAAGAGCGGGACGGGCGCTGCCGGCGCTGCGGCAGGACGGCTGCCTCGCCACCACGTCCCTCCTGCTGCCGTCCTTTCACTGTAACTGGGCTATTACAGCAGCCTCATAAAATCTATTTCTGAGATAAGAAAGCATCCAGCGCCTGAGCTGCAGATGCTTTTTCATGGGACTGTGTGGCTGACGAGAGGTGGTTGATTCCAGGGAACTTCACCTGCAGCCGACTCCAACCTTCTGGCTTTATCCACCAGCCCAGCTCCCATCCCCAGCTGCAGGAGCCAAACTATTTTCCTGGCTTCCTTCCCCGGGGAGACATTCGGGTGCTGACGCCATCCTTAAATGACCAAGGCAATACCTGAGCCGCGGTCCACGAGCCTGTAAAGCCCAAATCAGGGGTTTGGAGATTGCTTCCCTCTCAGACACTTCCATTTTCTCAGACTGCCGGCACAATGCTCGGCTCCAAGCCCGGAGCGGCGGGATCAGGACCCCCCCACCCACCCCACCACCCCCAGAGGGGATCACTCGATCACAGATAGGGAAACTCTTTTCCATTCAGAGAAAACGCTGCCCTCCGCCTCCCCAGAAGTGAGTACGCTTGAGGAAAACCTCTCTGTTGGCTGAGTAACGAGGCTTGAAGCAGCTGATGGTCACCCAAAGTTTGCCTCCAACATCTGGGAGCTGAGGCACCTCAGAAGAAGAGCGCTTCTTGCCGGATTTCTGCGCCAGCCGTGCAGCGTGCCGATGCCGCGGCCGGCATCGGTAAATCCATTGGCAGCCGGCGCAAGGTCGGGACCCAACCTCAAGCCCAAAAAAGGCAGCTTGGGGGAGATAACGCACCTCCAGCCCCACGGGCAGCTGCTGCAAACAGGGGAGGTGAGTTCCTACCTGCTGTGCCTGCCCAAAACGCGGGCAGAGGGACTCCCCTGCCTAAGGACCAGCTTCTCTCCAGCCCTTGCCACCACTCGATGGGAACCACGTCCCACCACGGCAGCAGGCAGCCCTGTGCTAAAACCCAAAGATTTTGGCTTCTTGCTTCCCAGCAAAACCAGTACTCACCCCCTGAATCCCAGTATCCAGCTCTCCCTATACCTGTTCCCAACGAGTACAGGCAGATGCCAGGCAGCGCTGACAGCCCGATGGTCGTGGCACGGGCAGGGATCAGCCCCGAGCCCTTTTTTTTCAGCCGTGGGAAGAGCCCAGGCATGGGGATGAAGGGGACAGACCCAATTTCCATCTCTAGACTAAGCCCACAGAGCCCGGTTGCTCCCCTCGGGGAATCCTGTTCTTCCTCTGCCATCAGCGTACTCAATTCTGGGAAACGAGAGGCGTCRTTTTAGGTTTGAAAGGTCTTTCTGGCAGGGCCACGTCCATCACTGGGTGTCGTCTACCAGCACTATCACACTATGTGGGTACTTACCAGTATCTCACCCTTTAGGTGTGCAAAATTAAGGGGGAGGAAAAAAAAAGCAGGACAAGGAGACAGAACAGTGAAGAAAAACAAAGTGATGGAAGGGAGAAGAGAGCAGGAAGCACAAAAATGGTAGGAAAAAGCAGAAAAACAGCAAAAGAAAAACAGTTACATGCTATTAATTATAATTTTACAGTGTTAATATTTCATTACATTCTTTCCAAACAAGAGGCAATGTCTGCATTAGGTACTGCAAGACCTAACACCATGCAAGGGGGCACTTCCAGTCCTGCTCTCAGTCATGCGCACCGGATAGCAAACCCTCTCGGAAGCGGGAGGCTGCATGATGAGACAGAACTGAGGCTGACACGGCTGCCGGGCACGTCCCTGCGCTCCTCTTGGTCCCCGTTCCCTCCGCCCCCCACCCCGGAGGGCTAGTCTGGATCGACGGAGGCAGGACCGGGCAGTTAGGCCAGACCCTGCCCCACGTCAGAGCACGGGGCTCCTCCAGCAGCGCGTGCCACCCGGCTTGTCCCAACTCCCGCTGCTTTTAGACGAGCTGCTGCGGAGCAAACGCTCCCGCTCCGTGAGCCGGAGCCCCGTCTTTCCCGTCTCCAACCCCAGTGTCAAATATCCCTCAAGGAAGGAGTTTGTGGATCAACTCGAATCCCGATTTCAGAGCTGCGAAACGCAGCTCCGGGTTGCTCTGATGACTGCTGGAGCGGGATCCTGGAGAGCTACCTCTGCCCCACGCGACGAGGGAGGACCGGGGAGCCGGCGGCCGTACCTGATTCGGGATGGCTCTTTTCTTGTTCGTCTGGGTGTTCCTTTGCTGCGCGCTGAAACAAGGAAAAGAGCAGCTTTAGGCAGGGAAGGCAAAGCAAAGTGACGAGCGCTCAGAGCCCACGCGGCCACGAAACGCTTCCCACCCGGAACGCTGTAAGGAAGAGCTGAGTCCAAAAGGGGAAGCCCGGCATGTAAAATTCAACCAAGACCACCCAGACTCCGTGCTGCCAGCACGTTGCAATGCGGACAGAGGAGCCCCTTCCAGAGTTTTGCCCAGGACTGAACGTACACGAGACAGCAGTACCGAGGGAGCGGGGACAGGGCTTTCCAACCCGGACAGCTTTATCTCCTTCCTTACAGTCCTCATCTCCAAGCATTTACCAAGCCTGCCTGTTCCAGAGGGGCAAGGTTATAACTTGCAGGAGAGGAAACACCAAGCAGATCAGCAGCGGTTGCTGATTCAAAAGGGATTTCTGTCCATGAACCCAGCCGAGCCGATGCACCCCTACCACCGCAAGGCCGAAAACCAGAAGGACTCGTCTCCAGCAACACCTGCAGCCTCCTAGTTCCCCCCCCCAGGTTGGAAAAGAGCATACCTGCACCAGAGGGAAAGCTACCTGTCTCTCCTGAGCAACCAAAGAGACGAGGGGCGAAGTGCGGGACGTAACCGTTAGTCAGGAGCAGGAACAAAATCCATGAAAACAGTTAGAATAATGCCGGGACACCCCACGGAGCAGCAGTTTACAAGCACAAACGGGGTCCTTTCCCTGGGGAAGGTGACTGCGGGACCGCGTTGACAGCAGCCACCTTCCCGCTGACCCAGGACGTCCCTGACCTGCCAGCTGGGGGAATTTGGGAGATCGCTCTCTGCCTGCCCTGATCCTCACAGTTCCTCCCTAAACCCTTGGGACACAAGGCGAGCCAGGCGCCCAGTCTGAGCCAGCCCAAGCGTCGTGGCATGCCGGATGGGAGCGGGAAGCTCTCCCGTGGCTGAGCTCCACTGCAAGCGCAAGTCCAAAGCTGAGCTTGGGGGAGAAGCCTCTCCAGCTCTCATCAAACGTCCCTCCAGGCTGCGGGGAGGGGAAGGTGCAAGCGGGGCTGCCCCAGCCACTCCAGGACATGCTGTTTTGAGCGGGTACCCACCCTGTCGTCATGTGCTGCTCAGTGTAACAGCTGGGGAGTGGGAGAGTTTCAGAGGAATCCGGAGGAAAGAGTGAGATGATGGTTCAAAGGAAAAACAGGAGAGATTAGGAGAAGAGGAAGGAACTGTGAATGAAGGTGAAAAGCAGAGACATAAAAAAAGGAGGGGGAAAAAAGAAAACAAGAGGAAGACTATGTGAATTTAAAAAGAGAAGGAGGTGGCGTGGGCTCTGGCTGGCAAAGATGGTGACAAGCTCCAGGCAGAGCCGCTCGCCTCTGCTCTTTCTGTGCGGGGACAACTGAGCTGGATCTCTGGGCGCTTCTGAAAAGTCACTCTGCCCGGTTTGGGGCTGCGCCGATGGAAAACGCTAGCCAAAAGCCAAAGCTGAGGGAAGACAGACTAACAGGAGAGCCCTCCTCCTGGTCCTGGCCTCGCCTGCCTGGGCAGAGGATTACGAGGGACGAGCTCAAAGGACAGGGAGACATTTCTACTCCAGTCCAACAGCTCTGCTGGGACAGGACGAGAGTCATTTCACCTTCCCGTAACGCGCCCAGGGGGCACGGAAAATTCCCACATCTCTGCTGAAGGGCAGCAGCAGCAGCAGCCTTAATTACCTTAATTCATCTAAGTGCTCCTGTGAGCAGGCACTAAGCAGCTCATCTGTCTGAGGCTGAACAACCCGACTCCAGCTTTTCACGCTCTCTGCCCTAATGAGCAGCATTAACAAACCCTGCTTTGGGCTAAAGCCTGAGGAATGATGTGGGGCAGCTCAGATCTCCAGGCCCTCAAACACCGGCCGGGTGGCAAGCAGAGAAGCGGAGCTCCCATATCCCAAATCTGAGAGAACTCGGGTGCAAAAGGTGCCAAATATGGTTTTGGTGAATTACGTTGGGAGGTGGGAGACGACTCCACCAGTTCTCACGTCGGTGACCCCAAAAGGGTAACGCAACCCGCGTGCCTCCTCTGCAAACTGGGGACAGGACCATGAACCTCATTTATGAAAAGAATTTGAGGACCCATCCCACCGGTAAATTACTTACTTGGCAAATCCAATGAAGTCTTCGTGGTTAGTGTTGATGTAAGAGAGCTCAATGTCAATCAGCAGGAGAATCTGGAAGGAGGTTTACACATTAGGAGTCCCGCAGGGAGGGCTGAACACCCGCAGCTCCGGCACTGCTCCGTCAGAACTGCCACGGAGCCCCAGGGTTGCGCTCGGGGACATCGGTGACCACGCAGGAGATGCCAGAGCCGCAGCACGCCGCATCGCTGCCACGAGAGGGAGCTTTGGCATCACGAGTGGGGAGATGCCAGGTGGCCGGTCCAAGCGCCGGCTGCTGTGGAGCACGGCCAGGGCTTGCTTCATCCTCACACCCAGCAGCTCGGCTTTCTCCCTGCTCTCTAGCCAAGCCGAAGATCGCGTGAGCTCACCTGGTCCTTCGTTTTGCCTTCCCGTTCCCTGATGTGAGTGGTAACGATCCTCTCTGTCTCCTCTCGTAACCTGGGGTAGGAACCAAGCTGAAAAGAAAGGGAGAAGGCCGGGGAAAAACCGCTGCTGATCRGACCGTGGCAGCCTCCAGCGCTCACCGCAGAAAGCCAGCGACAGGAGACGCTCACGAAGGGGACGGAGGACAGACGGGACTGAGCCCCAGTTCTGCCGGGAGGACACAACTGGGGCTCAGGGGTGGAAAAAGCGACAGACTTGATTCTCTTCACTAGATCCGACAAGATCAGCAGAATCCCCTTCCCGGGGGCCTTCGAAGCAATGCCAAACACACGAATCCAGATTTTTTTTCTTCCCGCCCTCGGACCCCACGGCTAAGCAGATCCGGGTTTTCATGGCACGAAGCGCGAGCTACGGCTAAGCACGGCAAAGGAGGTGGGATCTCAGCAATGCGAGGAGCGTTTTTAGCTGTTACGGGGGCGAGCAAACACCTGTGCAATATGTCTCGGCAGGACCCGTGCCGCGAAGCCGAGTTAACGTTACGTCTGTATTTGCCGGCATTTCCGACAAGCGTTCGGGTGTCAGAAGGACACGGCGTCCCCCAAAATTAGTGACAACCTTGTGGTTGAACTCACTTTGGTTGGCTGGGTCCTGGGAGCAAATATATTCCAGATGTTCAGATTAGACAAAAAGGGATGAATTAAGACCCGTTACCTTTTCGGCACACTTTTTAATGACCGTGGCCAGCTCTGAGACCACCAGATCAACACACTTCAAACTGGGCTCTTTAAGCTTTACAATCTGTTTTTTCACTATGGCTTCAAAGGCCATGTCGGGCGTGAAGAGCCCCGTCCTGCATCATGCAGAGAGCGAGAGCGAAACACCAAGTGGAGTGCAGGGGCGGGGGAAAAATAGCAACAAAGACAGAAAAGAAAAGAAAAATGAGATTTTTTTTTTTTTAAATTAAGGTTAGTAACGTGCAAAAGAAAAAGCTGCAGCGCCTGCCTGAGAAATTCCTTCGGGTCCCTCAGAGCTGTCGGGGTGATCGGTCCCCTCTCGGCTCCCCTGCATCTCGCAGGCAGCAGGGGCAGGCTCAGCCCCGGACCCCAAACTGCTTGCGCCTTTGGGGGCTGTTTTACTGATCAGAGGGTGTCTTGCCTCCGTGCATACGGGATGGCAGCGCTGCCTGAGCCCAGGAAAAACCCTGGAAAGGCTCCTGGCTTCCCTCTAGACTGGATTACTCAGACCCAGCTCTAGGAAAACACTGAATTTCAACTCAGTTTTGGGGTAAGAGCCTCTCTAACTATTTGAGACGGAAGGAATTTCGGCAGGAAGCGCTGGCTTCTTCACGTTACCCAGATCACAGTCAACCACGCTGGAAACGAAAGAGAGCGGAGAACTCCTGACCCGCCAGCAAACCCCCACCGGTCCTACCGCTTACAGAACCAGGTCAGCATTTAAACTGTTCTGCTCCACAAAAGCACTCTGGGTAGCAAACAGCGCAGATACTTCCACGTTCTCGCCTGTGTGTAGCTATATTTATTAATTTTTTAATTAACATAAGCATTGGAAGGAGAGAGGAGCTGTTTTTCCTGCCCTCTTTTCAGTTTAAGGCGTATCTTTYGGTGCTACCAGAATGAGGTTTAAAAAACCAAAACAAACAAACAAAAAAAAAGAGTCACTCTGAGAAGCCGGTTATTAAATATGGAAATGGCCCGTTTATCCAGGGCCCTCGCACAGCTTCAGGGTAATTAACACTTCCACGGAAAAAAGACAATTGGGGGTGGGGGGGCACCTTTTGAAATGCAAATGTGCTTGTTATCAAGCAGCTTATTAATTGCAGACCTTGAACTGCGAGATTTATAGGCATGCCACCAGACTGTTTGCTGGAACTGCCGTCCCCGGTTTTTGTTTCCACGTTCCTGGGATTCCCAGAGTGCAGCGAAGCAGCAGTTTAAACTGCAGCTTGAGAAAACACGTGCCAAGAGAGGTACCAGGATCCAAGAGCAGCCTGCCCACCTGCCTGGCTCCTACCGGGAACAAAGCCTCGGCAGCACCCCCTCTAACCTGCCGCCGCAGTCAGGGCCCTGGAGAGCCCCTCGCTGCGAGAGCCGTGCTGTCCCCGGGAGGGTGACAGACACGGGAAGCCAAGCGTCTTGTCGAGCGTCCCCAGAAATCCCGACCCTGTCCGTCAGGATGCCCGGGAGGCTCAGGGACCCTGCCAGCACTCGAAGCGCTAGGTGATCTGTCCTCGGCATCCTTGACTCAAGGACCAGCTGATCCCCTCAGCCCAAGGCAACAGGGAGGACTCCAGGTTTGGAGACATGAGCCAAAGCTCAGAAATATCCAATTTGCTTAGGGGGCTCCCAAATTTTTTTTTTTTTTTTTTTTTTTTTTTTTTTTTTTTGGAGGGGAAACCAGGCAAGGCAGGCAGGTTAGAGCATCGCTCCTGCTTCCCCATCCCACTGGTAGGAAGGGGCTGGATTGCCTCCAGCCGGTTCAATACCTTACTGGTACACTGTCTAACTGTATTGATTAACTCCTGAATAACGAGGTCGACACACTTCAGACAAGGCTCTTTCAGCTTCACCACCTGCTTTTTCACAATGGCCTCGAATGCCAAGTCTGGGGTGAAGAGCCCCGTCCTACAGGAATCCGCAGGCGGGGCGAGAGGGCAGAGACATGGCAGAGAAAAAAACAAAATGGGTGATCAGGTTTGGAGGCRATCGGCTGCGTCCTGGAGAGCAATTCCCTCCCCAGCGCCGTGAGCTGGGGCAGCTCCGGTCCTGGATCCATGGCATCGCTGAACCCCACTCTTCCCCCCACCGTTGGGGCTGCCACAACCCCTCAGAGGGGACGGGGTGCCAGCACCTCCAACCCCCCACCTCATGGTAGCACCCTCCAACCCCTCCCAGCACCTCAAATTAGGGTGCTACTTCCCCCCACGAACGAGAGCAAGAGCCCAGGTGCATCAGCACCGCAAGGAAATGGGAATTAACCTTTTTGGTGGTGTTTAGGGAAAACGGATACACCACCAGCAGGCCAAGTGACTCCTGGGGAGAGTGTTGAAGCAAAGAGAAGAAACTCTACGTTTCTCTTTTCCCATCACAGCACCAGGCCAAAGGAGAGCGGGCCTGCCAAGAAGAGGACTTGCATTTAACGCCATTCCTCTTCGGGGTCCCTAATTCCCCCGACAGGTCTGTGCTGGACGGGCTGAGACGCACCGCTCCTCAGCGAGGCAACTCGCCCCCAGCACACACACCTACAGCCACGACCTGGATCCCTCTCGTAGTGAGGTGGTTTAACTCACATTCCCTACCTTTCTCTCAAGGTCATTTCTTCCCCCGCTTACAGGAAGGTCAGAGGAAAGATAAAGGTTATTTTAGTGGCTGAACTGAAGGTACAAGGGGAAATTTTTCAGCTCAGCATCTGGGTTCTCCAGGGCGCTAGGGAAGCGGGGCAAGCCTGACTCTGCTAACCGAGACCGCTCGCTACGCTGGAGGGACACACGGGGTGGCTGAGTTACCCCTTTAATTCCCTCTAAAAGGCAAGGAACATCCATTTTCAGCAAACGCTGGTCTCCACACGACACCGGATGATGAGCTGACAGCGATACGTATCACCTCTTCCTCAGCAGGAAAGCTCCGATCACGCACACCCCGCGGACCAGGCTTACTGATCTACTCTAAGGAGAACAGGATCCGTGACCGTGCTGCTCCGATACTTGCCTCACACCATGGATGTTTTTAATTGCATAGCTTATTTCTCGCCTCAAGTCCTTCTCATCAAACTCCATCTGAATAGGGAGGAAAGCCACAGTTAGATTTTTACAGCAAGCAAATTCCGGCAATCACGTGGACGTGCAAGCGGGCTCCTGCTTCAGCCCTTCTTTTGCAGCATCGCAAGAGGCCTGAAGCACTCATTGTCTTCAGCCCATGAGGCACTTTACAAGCAGGTTCAGAGGCTGCTCTCTATCCTGGCCAGGCTGGCTCACTCTCTGTGGTTTACTTATCTCAAATCTTGAGATCTTGCTAGTACCCTGGTTTGATATCCTTCTCCCTGCTCCGCAACTTCCTCATTGCAAGCCCAGTGCTTAAGCCAGAGGTCAGGCATCGCCACCCAGAAACGACAGCCCACGGCGTCTACCAAAACACACGACCGACTCTAATAAAACAGCCCCTCCTTCTGTAAATGCCTCCGAGTACCAGGAAGGGAAAGGCACCCAGGTGCTGAGGGACTGCCAGGGCTGAGCTGGGCTTCAGCTCCACGTGGATATCACAGCTGGGCAAGAGGGAGTTCAGCCCATCCCAACCACGTGCTGCTTTCTGTAGGAACAGAGTCTGCCCGACACTATCTACGCAGCACACGCGCTCCCCAGGCCAGCTTTACCTTCACTAGCTCAAAAGGAAATCTCTCGTGGAAAATGCGATTGATTCTGGCACCCCCGGAGAGTTCGAGTGTGTCCACCTGGTCTCCTGAACCTTCAATTCGCTTCTCAAAGTCCACTCCGAACTGCTGGACCATTCTGTGGAGAAGCAACGGGATTAAACGGGTGTCAGCTGAGTACAACAGACGGACAGACACCCAGACTGCCTCCTACAGCCAGCACCACCCCACCAGCTCTGCTTCAGCTGGTCAGGGCTGTGTAAAAGTTCTCCCAATTTCCTCTGCTGGAGTTGCAGAAGCAAAAATCTCCCTTTTGCTGTCGTCTAAAGAGCACGTGGGCAGATCAAGGACGGACGCAAGTCGTCCTTTCTAATCCCGAGACCAAACTGTTTGCTTTAGGACAGGCAGGTCATGTATGCAGAGCACAGCAAGCACGAGACGCTAATTCTTGCCTGCAGAGATGCTCAGCAGGCATTTCTGGGAGAGGCTTTCCTTGTCCTTCCCAGCAGCCTGCCAGGCAAGGGCCGGAGGACACAGAATCTCTCCTAGGTGCCAGCTTAGCACCGTTGGAGTTGGCAGGGCCATCCGCCAGCACCGCTTGCTCCCAACGACAGGGCTATTCCGGGCTCTTCCTTGGAAGAAGCCACCGGCTGAGATAAATGAGCCTCGCATGAAGAGCAGAGCGAGTTTATTTCTGTGCCAGCAACGTTTCTGGCTGGGAGAGGTGAATCTCCTCTGCCAGGTGAGGCACCGGCAACGCAGCACTGAGCGAGAGAAACCTACTGTAACAAAGCTTTGGTTTTTCGCGTGGGGTCATCGGGGCGGAAGTTCTTGTACTCCTCAACCTCCTTCTCCAGGGAGAGCAGCTGACTCTGAAGTTTGCTGCGCAGCGAAGGCAGCGTCTCCCGAATGTGGTTGGTCAGTTGCTGCAAAAGAATCAAGGCAACTGAGACGCCCTCCTCTGCACCAGAACGGCCGCAGGAACATCCCTTTTCCACCAGAGAGAAACACCAGCACTGCAGAACACTCGGGAAGGGAACCAAGCCTACCTGGTTAAGGACTTTCTGCAAATGTGGGGTGCCCATCCGGTCGGCCATGTGCCGGTAAGCTGGGTGAGAAAGGAAGAACTTCCGCTCGGCTGCCAGCGCTGCCCTGATGTCCTTCTTACCATCGATATCCTTCTGGCTTCGGTTAACAACACCGATGTAGCCTGCAAGAGGACACGTTGGCTCTTGCTTCGGACAGACCCAGCTGAAAGGTGTCCGAGCAGGGCCGTGCAGCTCCGTATCGCCATCCACAGCCACTTCTCCCGGAGCAAAGGGCAGCACAAAGGGCCTGGGCTCCCCAGCAGACACCTGAGAGCACAGGAGCTGCCCTTCGACTCGTTTTGAAATGCCACTCTCTCCACATGAGAGACGAAGGTCGTGGAGGGGAGGATACGGGGTGACACAAAGCCTTCGTCGTTCATTGTACCTCTTCGTAAAGGAAGCAGCTTGTTCTCCAGCACATCTCTGGCATCTGTGCCTTCATCCATCAGGTCCAGCTTGGTAATGACTCCAATCGTCCGCAAGCCTGAAGCAGCCACACAAACGAGCAATCGATTAATCTCATTTCACAGAATGCATCAAAAGGAGGCACCCGAGTGCATAACCAAAGCAAACATGGACTTGTCAGCGAGGAGTGGAACCGCTGGCCCTTCCTCAACCGTCAGAGGACGGAGAGTCCTCTGTGAGAGGAGGAGGAGGAGGGATAAGATGACCCTCTGGTACCAAAATCGGGGAACTGATTGCCGAGACTCTGCCACGACAGCTGCTGTCACTCCATACCTGGGCTGGAGCGGCGGCATGGGCAGAGACAGGCAGGAGGACGTGTCCATGTTACCTTGAGGATCAACTTCTTTTGCCATCTTGAGCGCGTCCGAGTTGGCCAGATCCATGTTCGCCGGCGTGACGGCGAGGATCAAGCTGCTCTCCCTGCTGATGAACTGCAGGATCATGTCTTTGATCTGGTACTCGATGTCCTGCGGTTGGTCCCCCACCGGCACTTTGGTGATACCCGGGAGGTCGATCAGAGTCAGGTTCAACACTGAAAGGACAGAGACCACCCGCGTTCGGGGTCAAGGACCTGGCGTTGGGAGCTGTCAGTCTTGCAGCTGGATCTCTTCAGATCTGCTGACAGATCCAGCCCTCTGCAAGCCTTAAAATCCCCTCTCAAGGAAGAGTTACTGCTGTATTTGCTCAGGGGATGGCCCAGGCAGCCCCCATCGACCCCCAGGCCAGTCTAAGATTGGCCAGACGCATGTAGCAGACAGCATTTGCTTTTAGGACACAGGCTGGGCTAAATCCCACAGCCACTGTGTATGCAAATGCCGGCTTTTCTTCTTTCGCAGTGTTTTAACACACAGGGGCCTGGGGCAGAGAAACAGCTCACTCACCGTGCGGCGAATAGACGCGGAGGTTGATGGGGACGGGAGAGATGCCTTTGTTCGTTCCCGTCACCCTATCGGTTTCCGCTTCGATCTCCTGCCGCACCTCGTCAAAATCTGTGAACTTTTTGGATTTGCAGTGCAAAAACTCAGCATATTCTGGAAAAAAAAAAAAAAAAAAACACCAAACTAAAAAAAAAGGATAATTTGGCCATCTGAAGCCCAGCGCAGGACGCACACCGAGATTCAACTGGTTTAGAGACATTTCTACACCGGAAAGCAGAACAAGCCACGCACTTTGGTGTGACACGGAGCAGCCAGGCAGGACTGATGCCCCAGAGAGGCACCGAGGACCGGCCCAGGGATTAACCTGGTTGTCTTCAGCCTCCTGACTGGCAGCAGCCCCAAATAAACTTGGCCTAGCCGCTTCCTCTGGCTGAGGAGGAAAGACCGGGAGGATGGCAGCCAGCCGGCTCAGGCTGAGCGCGCTGACACTCTGCCTGCTGCCTCTGCGCTGGCAGCAGCTGCTTTGATGTGGACTTGGAGTTACGTTTCCCTTTGCCAAAAAAGAAACTGCCCTTGGGTGAGATGCTGGCAGGCAGCCGACACTGGCTCCAGCTAGCAAACCTCAACATCAGAATGGCCGTGTTTGTTTTCACCCGGGCCTGTTTGCCTTTCAGTCCCCGCTGATTGCTTTTAAATGTTTTATTGCCCAGACTCCTAACACTGAAGAAAGCTCTGAGTCTTCAGCTGCCAAGATGCTCTGGTGCGCCTGGGAGGCAGGGCAGCAAACCCCCCCAGCGCTGGCAGCACCCTCATGCCAGCAAAAGGGCTGCAGCCGGCTGCGGGGAGGCATGCCGGTGCCGGAGACCCGGGATATCGTCTTCGCACCGTCCGGCAAGGAAGGACCGGCGGGTGCTTCCCGGCTCCGGCAGCCCCTTGCCAAGAAGGAACCGCAGCTTCCCTCCACCTGTGCCGCAAGCTCTCTTTTATTTCCTCATTCGCTCTGCAGATTTATCACTCCATTTCACTCTGCCCCCGCAGCCAACAACCCCAGCYGAGCTGCAGTCCAGCGAGGGGCCTGACTCTGGCCCCGGCAACGCTGTCTCTCCCCTCCAAGCCCAAGGAACCCATGCCAGGAGACAAACATTAACCCAGCCCCAGCTCCTCTGCGGGGAAGACGCCTGGGAACAGAAAAGCAGCTGCTTTTTCTGGACCTCTGTGCAGTCACCTTCAGGTATCTGAGATTTTCTGAAAGGTTTTTGCAACCCGTTAGTGCAGGAGAAGCTTCGAGGGGAGTGGAGAAGCTGAGCAGAGAGGTGAGGGGGAAGAGAGACGGCGCTTCCCTACAGTCACCGGGATAACGACTCCCTGGGTCCTTGCAACAGCTCCTCGAAAAGGGATTTTAATAGATTTGGGGCCACGACTTGCCCCGGGGAGAGGGATGGTGCAACTCACTTCCTCCCTCCAACAACCCGTGGGTGGGGCGAGGGGAAATACCAGCCCTACCCTCGCCCTTCCACTCCTACCAGTTCCAGCACCTGATGACACCTTATCATCTGAAGGCCACGACTGTCATTTTGCAATCCCTTTACGTGTTCTGGGTACCAGAAACGACTAATTACTTGGTAAACAGGTCATCTGAATAAAGGCGAAAGGAGGCTGCGGAGCGCGGCTCCGCAGACCGCTCCAGTTCTGCCAGGATTGACCCAAAACCATGCTTTTTTGGAAGAGGACTGCGTGTTTCATTCAAGGGAAGGCAACGGGAGAAATCTCCCTGGAGATCAGGCTGGCTGATGCTTTCAAAGCCTGCCTGGTTGGGAAAACGAGCCGTCCTCGTGCCCCGCGTTCAGCTCCTCAGAGTTCTTTGCTGTGCACGGAGGCAGGTGAACCGGGGCAGAGGCCGATTTCGTAACTCCTCTGTACCAGGGTGCGAAGCGGAACTGAGTCACAGGGCGATGGGGAAGCAGCCAGGCATGCTCTTATTAACAACCGCCAGCATTTTAAATGCTTGTGCACAAAGTCCCCCTTATCATCAGGATAATGACACCTTAAGGAAACAGGAATTTTCTGCTGGAGGGGAGCAGAAGGACGGACCTAAATGGACCTGAATGTGTCATCGTTTCAACCCGTGCTCTGCTCCCCTCTCCCCTGCAGCCTCACAGATACCCCTGCCCTCCCCTGTGCCAGCACAAGGCAGCTCAAGAGGGCTGACTCACTATTTTTTAAACACGCCGCAGTCTGAGTGGGGATTTAGCACCTTCTGGGGAAGAAAGGATCATCGCAATCTGCTACAGAAGCCTCCTGCAGAACAGACACCGACTTTTCAGTGTCAAGGGCAGCGTCTGTCCAAAATGAGCCTGAACACAATTCACGCTGCCGGCGCGCACTCTCAACTAGATGTACGCCGAAACGCTGGCATCGGTGCCAAATTACAGAAACCTCCTCTCTCATTTGCCACTTCCAGGGTGGCTTTCATCCCCAAGAGCGGGCCTGCTCCCCAGCAGTCAAAACCCTGTTCGAGGAACACTCAAACAAACCAGAACCGTTACCGAAATATTCATACGCTCGTTAAATGACAAATCTACGAGAGGCTCGAGCGCAGGCAAGCAGCCAAACGCCGGCGGTACTTCCCATCTGTAGGGTAGACAGAGCCGCATTTGCCAGCCAAGGGTTTCAACCACCCTCTCCCTCTTCTGACGGGGGAGCTGGACAGCTTCTCCTGCCCAGACCGTACCTGTCTTGGAGAAGATGAGCTGCAGGATGAGAGGCCGCCGAGTGACAATTCCAGAGCCTCGGGGAAGGAAGTCCCTGCAAGGAATTAAAAGACAGACATTTACTGACGTGGTTAAATAAGCAAGTTAATGCTGAACTGAGTTGATCACCCCGATATCTAAACAGCGGGCACCGGGGACACCGTGCAGGGGCTCAAACACACCGAATCGATTCCTGCTCTACAGTGGGAGCTGGAAGAGGGTAAAAGATACTCCCGGGACCACAGACACCCACGACACGACAGGAACGTGCTCTCCCAGTGCCTGCCCCGGTCCCAAGGCCGTTCTCCCACCCCGCCGCTATCTCTCCCTGCGGAAAAGGGGAGAGATCGGAGCCCCAGCTGCGAGGACGCCCTCGGAGGGCAGAGCTCTCCAGGAGTGCCTCCCCGAAAGCAGGCAGGAGGAGAACAGGCACTAATGCAGAGGAGAGCGGCTCCCACGTCCTTACAACTGCCTTTGCCGTGAACTGCTTCCGAGCAACTGCTCTCGAGGCTGTGGGCGCAGGAATTCGGAAAGCAGTTTTCCCAGCTGCCAGCCATTAAGAAATTTAAGTGTCTACCGGATTTTAATACCCCGCTAATTCAGAGCAGGGGAAAAAAAAAAAAAAAGACACCTTGACAGAAGGGACAAAACCATCACCTTCTCTTTGTTCTCTGAAACAACACACCCTTTATGGTTTCACCCCGTTTCCCAGAAAGGCCCCCTGTGAAGAGCGAAACGAGGCGCAGAACCGACGACGTTTCTCCTGCCCCCTGCTYGGGGTGTCAGCTCGAGCACGCGGAGCCTTTGTGGGGATTTTCCTGCCTGGAAATGGTGCTGCTCCAACGGGCAGCTTTGTTCGGGGCCGTTATCACCCAGTGAATGGCTGCAGCTCCCTTCTCCCGGGCCGAGGGTGATGGGAATTGGATGGGAAAGCGGGTTTGCCGAGTAGCTCCGTGCTGGTGGTTTTGCTTGCTTGGAAATGGAAGCAGTAAGAGCTCCTTGGGAGAGGCCAGAGCAGCATTGAGTGGATTTATTACTTCTGTTAACGAGAGAGCACATCCAGCTTATCAGCTGAGCACAAGGAAACGAGATCGGCATCGCGGGCAGGTGGTGCCCGTCACTGTAACCCGCACCCGAAGACACCCTGGTCAGTGGGAGAGGCTCCACCGGGAATACATCCCCACCTCGGCTGTACCCAGCCCTGCACGTCAGCATCTCCGGCTGCTGCCGACCGCGGTTGTGAATTACAGCCGCAACAACCGTGCCGGGAATGTCACCTTCACCTGAACATCATGTACGAGATTTCGGAGCAAAGTGCAATCCCCGAGCCCCGTTCAGAGCCACAGCAGGGAGGCAGCCCCAAGAACAGGGTTTCTCTAAATAGAAATGTGCTTTTATCACCCTCRAAAAGAGCTTCCTGCCCAACCGGGAGGACAGGTCCTGCGGCACCTGCCACGGGAGGTGGGATGCGACAGGAAAGGGAAGCGTTTGAGGGCGTCTGCTTGACAGCAGCAGGAACATCAGGATCTGTTTCAGCGCCGCTCGCTACCCGGCGCGGTTACGGCTCTGCAGTTTCACTATGATGGGCCCTGTTACGCTATTTGGAAAGCGGTGGCAGCTTCCTCCTGTTGAAATAAACACCGTGAGATGCAGAAACCCTCCCCGCGGCCCCACCACCTTCCCCGGGACCCTGGGAGGGGAGAGCATCAGTGCCGGGGGGAGAGCACCACAGCATCTCCCGCAACCTGGATGGGATCGAACATGCCTGGCAGGCTCCGCTGCTCCCTTCTCCCACCCGCATCACCTCTGACCCGCCACGTTAACGATCTCGGGGGGTTAACGATATAAACTCCCCAGCTCCCAGCCCCCCGAGGCGTGCTAACCTCGCAGGAGCTGGGCTGTAGAGCATGAACTCACCCGCCGCTACACTGCGGGGTCAGGCATGAGCGACCTGCCCTTTCGATGTGAAGCAAAGCTGAACAAGAGCCCGCTTCATCGGGGAGGACGGCGCGACTCCCACCCAGCAGCAGATACGGGCCAGCCCTTGTGCAGCCACGGAGCTGGGTCACCCCGTCCGGCAYCCGTGGACGGCAGCAAGTGGGTGTTTTTACAACCAAGGGGTGTTACCGCTCGCACACATGTATTTTGCAGCCAGGGTTGGCAGGAACCATCTCCCCTATGAGAAAACGCCGACTGCAAACACAGCRGGGGGGGAACCGGAGCCTGCCAGAAGGTCCCTTCCTCATTTTTTAAACATTAAAGTGACTCAGAGATGTGGGGCAGGTGGCATGAAGCAAGACCTCAACTGGGCTGACGCAACTCAGAGACATAACCTCCGAGTAGTGAGGTCAAACCTGTGTTTGAAATGACAACATTAAACCCGGATTTTCCCATTCACCTGATTATTCAGGATAATCCTCTATCTCTGCTTGCCATTTGCGTGCGGTAGCAGGAAACTCTGCTTTACRAAGAGAGCAAAAAGACAAAGGTCACTGGTGGAGGAAGTACATTTAATACATCCTGTCCCCTATAAAATCTCCCGTGGCGAAGGCACCTGAGAGCTGGCTCCTGAGCGGCGAGCGCTGCCTCGTACCTGCCTGCCTCTGCCTGTCCCTGCCCGGCTCTGCCTGTCCTTGCCTGTCCCCTCTCCCGTTTCAGGCACCCGTTTATCTTGACGGATTCTTTGCCAGCGACCCCATGGCAGCTCTTCCCCAAAATCCAGGGAAAAGACATCCCAAACTCCCCGGGAAGAGACACACCAGACGGTCGTGCCACGTCCCCAATGTCCCTCCAAGATGTGTTTTCACTAACGAGCACCTCACTCACTTCCAAATTCCCTTCCTTTAGCTCCATTTCCAGCCAGCTCTGCCCACTGATAAAACAGTTTCCCCCCTCCCATTTCGGAAGCAACACCTCGCGATTAAATTGCTGTTCCTCCGACGACCGCTGCCATAAAATCCTCCCGAACCGATTTAGCCAAAGCCATGATTTACACCCACAGAGCCGCCATCCCAACTCRGCATGGCCGATTCCACGCAGGCACCTGAGCTAAACCAGACCCGGGGGATATTTGTGGAAAAGCCCTAAGAACAGGTCGCTTTCATCTCCATCCTCCCCTGTGGATAAATTCACCCTCCAAGAGGCAGCATTAGCACTGGCTTAAAAATCTCAGCGAGCCACCTTGGGCCAGAGCTGTTGATGTTTGGCCCAAATTCTGGGTTTTATCCCCATTTCGGGGTCTCCGAAGCATTTTATGGAGCTTATTCAGTGTCCCACYGGGAGAAGGGGACCATGCCCCATGCAGGCAAAGGATCTTTCACCGCCGTCTGGCCATCTCCATCCCCCAAGCCCTGCCATCGCAGCCGACCGGCTTAGCCCCGGCTTTATTTACGGCTGCCGGGAGCACCGATAACGCCATCCGAAGGACTTATAATGCCCCATTGAGGTTTGGTTCCTCGACTACGCTGCCGATGGGAGGGCCTCCCCACCGCCCGGATCACAACGGCTCCATTGTCAGCCTGGTCCGAGCGGCCGCCGCGCTCAATGGCCGGGTTTTATACGGCTCTGAAAATGTCTTTTACGTCGCCGTTTGTCAGAGCGTCGCTGCGAGAGCCGGAGCGGGGCCGGGGGAGGCTCAGCGCCTTTAGCGCGCTTGTACTGACACGACAAGGGCTCCAAAGAGGGATCGGTCAATGCACGTTTCATCAGGACATCAATGGGACGGCTTTTAATACAGCTAGTAATGCAATTTTAATGCAGTATTGTAGATTTCCTTTTGTGCTTTTCCCCACTAAACGAGAGAATCGAGTCACTTCAGACCCCTCGCACAGCAAGACCAACTTATTTCGACGCCTGCTGAAACAGATGCGGCAGCGAGACAGATTCCTTCCCCCCAGACATATTTAAGTCCAGCATCTAACTCACAGATTTAGAGGGCTCTAGGCAGCTGAACCCAATCCCTGGCTGCTCCGCAGGCTTTTTCCACAACCCATGGCATCTCAGGTCATCTCAACAGGGCTCGTGATGTGTCTCTCGTATGTTCAGGCCACGGAAGGGACCGCTGTAACGTGTGGCTGCCCTGTCCCCGGACCGGGCTGCGTTAACACGTGTCTTTAGGCTTCTTCAAACAGTTAAAAAACACCTAAGCGGGGTGATCTGCAGAGCACGGATCCAGACCTCCCGCTGACTCCTTATCCAAGTGTCAACACTCGTTCGCATTCACCCCTAACGCAATCGACCAAAATTATTCTGAAGAGGGAACAATGCCTTTCCCTGTGGCTCCAGGGAAACAAGATAAGGCAGAGGGATGAGCCAAAACCACCTCGTCCGCATCCTGCCCATCTCCACCTCGCTAGCACGCAGGGGACCGGGACACGTCACCGAAGAAGCCGGCGTGGCTTGTCACGGGAGACGGGATGCCGGGCTCGAAGTGCTGCTGGAGTCGGGCTTTCTACAGAGGCTCTGCACCCTCCTAACGGGTCAGAAAAGCCAAGATTAAAGGTCAAACAGCTGCGAAAGCAGGGGGAGATCAGCAAAAATAACCCCGCCGCCCATTTCTAACCAGCTGTTTCCAGAAGGAAAYGTGGTTAGCTGGCGTGGAAGGCCTCCTCACATCCCTTCGGGAAGCCTTCGTTAGCGTGCGGGAACAGCGAGACCTGCCGCAAGGGGAAATCGGAGCGGCCGGAGTGATTTGAGCGAGCCCCAAAGCGCGGTCGTATTTCCTCCATGTTGTTTATTTGTCTCCAACTCGAATAAACCAGAGGCCGAGTGCTTCACCAATGTGTCTCCCACCCTTCAGCTGGCGATATCCCACCGGACAGCTACACCTTACAGGCAGTTGCCGTAAGGAAAACCACTCCACGTGGAAACCTTCCCATTTCCGTCCCGTTTTGCAGACTAAAACCACCAGACCCTACTCCAAGAGCAACGCCTGGTTACTCAGCCGGAGATCGCCTCAGTTTTTAAGCCCAGCTCCCTTCCCAACGGCAGCGGCACGTCCACGTGTGTGTACATTTACACAGACGTGCATTTGCACGCTCGGAAGCGGCCCCTCGGCTTCAGGCTGAAAAGCTCACAGGGATAAAACGCGGCTCGCAGGCTTAAAGCGTGGAAGCTCGATGCATTCAGTTTGAAATCTAGAGCAAGCTTCACGGGACGCGGCTGGTTTATGGTGACAGTCAGAACAGCCTGGAGGCCTCGGCGCTCATCCCCAGCCGGCCAGCATCCCGCTATCCCTCCCGGAGAAACGCTGCCGGCACGGGATAAAGCCGCGAGCACCGGGACGGGTACCCCAACGGCATCGAGCGCTGTGCGGAGATATGCAGGCAGTCCCTGCCCAACCTTGGTAACAGGCGAGCCGTTTCAGGGCTATTAATCCCCAAATTATCAAGCAGAGCTGTTATAAGAGCGCGTAACGATAATCTATATTCCTCATTATCGTATTCCCAAATAATTCAATCGGCGTGGAGAGAAAGCAACGCTTTAAAGAGCGGGAGACGCCGACACGCTGGTACCACCGGCACACGATAGCGACCACCGAGCCGACGGTTGGAGACCACTGACACCAAGGCAGGGCAGAATCCACCCCACGCATAATTACCCCGTTATTAACGCAAGCTGCAGAACGACGTTAGCGCCACAGGATGGGAGCGAAAGATTCCCAGTTACAGAGACAACCGCGCAGATTCAGCCTCGCAGAAAGCCCTCCGATTCAGACCCCAGCTGTCTGCGGAGCATGTTAACCCCTTATTAAAAGCCTTCTGACGGAGACTTCAACGCTCCAAAACAAAGATTTTTAATTACTGGGGACGGTTTTCCAGCAGCATCGTAATTAGAGGCTGCCAAAATTTCCACCGGCTGCGATTTAAGAGGGGGAATAACTCGACCATTTCAACCCCAACTGCAGCGAGGCTTGGCAAAGCCCAGACGTGAGTTTACTCTGGGGGGGTTCGAGCTCCGTTGCTCCGCCTGACTCCTCCTCTCCCTCCCATGCCAACAACACCGGGCTGAAAAAGCATCCCCGGCCACTCTGGGGGCCATGAATCCACGCTACGAATCCCACCTGCGTGAGGGTAAAAGAAAAGGCAAATTGTGTCAGGTGACGGATCGCACAGCGGGCTCGGGATCCTGACCTCACCGGTCAGAAAAACGTTACACAAGCGAAAAAATCCAACGGCAGAAAGCGCGACGGCGGGGAAAACTCAGGCGGCGCTTTCAAATGACGCTTTTCTACAGAGAAAGGGAACCGCCAGCGCGTCACCGCAGCAACCGTGACGCCAAAAAAAGCCCGAAACATCAGAAAAACTGCCTGGCCTGCTTTTTGGGGAATGTTCAGGTTGAGGTCATGGCGAATGCCAGATGCTGTGGAAGACCGGGACCGAGCTGCCGCCGTTTTGTCAGTGACAAGATCCGCGCCGGCCCGTGTCAGGATGGAATGACATCACAGGAAGGCTGCTATTGTTAATATTACAGCATCCGCCCCAGCTGGGACGGGAACCCCGTCGTGTGATGCAGACGGAGCAAGAAGCAGCCCTAGATCAAGGGGCAGACGAGGACGGGAACAAAGCAGCAGGAGTCCAGCGACGACAACAGCTCCTTACCCCACAGACGGAGCAAGTGCCCGAGGAAACTAAGACCAGCCCAGAGCTGAGCCATTAATCGCCTGGCCGGCGCCGCCGTCCCCATAAATGCGATGGGGGAAGAGACAAAAGGTGGAGAAGGCCAAAGAAGCGACTCCGCTCGCGGCACTTTGGTGCCGAAGCAGAAGTTATTAGCAATTACGGTGCATTTCGAAAGCGCCCGGTATGATTTTTAAACCCCGCAGCATTTGTGCGGGGTGAAATCAGCTCTGCTCCCCCCTGTTATCAGGGCGGACATACTCTCCTCCCCACCCTTCACGCCCCGGGCTGGGTGTCGAGCCTGTGGCCTTGCCTTACCCTGTCCATGCCAACCGGCCCCGTAGCAAGGCCCCGACACCTCTGGCCAAGAACTCGGCCCTATCTCGAGGGCACACGTCCCCAACACGAGCAGGCCGCTGAAACCCAGGCGCAGGAACGACTGCAGGCCCGACGCTATCAGCCTGGAAACAGAAGCATCTTTATGGCGTAACCCGGCGTTAGCCTTCGCGAGCAAACGCGCTCGCGCTGAGGACGGCGATGGGGAGCGAGAGGGGTGAAAGGACAGGCTCCCGCTTTGCCGGTGCTCTGGTTTAGCATCCTGGTGGCTCAGCATCAGCTGCCCCCGCCGAGCCCAGGCTGCCCCCGGCTCCTCCTCACGCCGGGCAGCGTTCCCAGGGCGTCCCAGGAGAATCTGGCGATGCCGACACGCACCGGGACGAGCCTCCATGGCAGGCGGGAGGCCCGTGGGAGGTTCACCTGCCTGGCAGCATCCTCCACGGCCGCCGCACCGCCGCCGTCTCGCTGCTCGGGGGACGGTGCGGGGCTCCGGTGCAGCGGCCCTGCACCTGCCATGGCCGCGCATCCCTGGCCCGGGGACCCCCCTGCAGCGGGAGCCCCCTCCCGTATTCAGAGAGCCCCCCTACGCCAGCGCCGTGCGTGCCAGTCACGGCCCGAGCCCCCGCCTGCGCCGCTGGCGTAAGGGACCGCCGGTGACCCGCTCCCCCGGGGCCGCGCCTTACGCCAAGTGCGTAGGGCACGGCGGGGCGAGGGGAGCGGGCCGCCGGGGCGCTCCGCAGTTTGCGTAGCGGCGGCGGAGCGCGCAGGGGGGGGTCCCTCAGGCCGCGCCCGCGCCCTACGCAGGCGGGATTCACGAAGCGCGCTTACGCCAGTGGCGCAGCGGCGGGCGGGCGGCAGCGGCGGCGCCGCCGTCATCGTACGCGCCGCCCGCCCCTCCCCGTCGCCCCGCGACTCACCGGCCCACAAAGTTCTCGAGCACCGAGCTCTTGCCCGCGCTCTGCCCGCCCACCACGGCGATCTGCGGCAGGTCGAGGTGGCAGCTCTGCCCGATGGAGCTGAACGCGTCCTGCAGCTTGTTCACCAGCGGGATGAGCTCCTCCATGCCCCGGTTCCCCATGGCGGCGCGGGGGGGGGGGGGGGGGGGCAAGACTGAAAAATATCGTGATTCAGAGCTTCCAACCGTGATGGGGGGGGGGGGGGGGACGGGGACCACGCTCCCGCTCTCCCGGCGGCGGCTCCTCCTCACAGGGCCCGCGGCGGCGGCGACCAAACTTCCCCTCCGAGTCTCCTCATCCGGCACTGGCGACACCCCCGGGGCGCCGCTCCGCCGGGCCCGCCCCGCTCCCCTCAGACCGCGCGGCCATTGGCCGGCTCGGCCGTCGATCAGAGGAACCAGCGGAGCGGAGCGGAGCGGCGGGTTGTCCATCAGCCGGGAGGGCGGGATCGGGAAGCCACGCCCCTCCTCTACCGTTCCATTGGACTCCCACCGCGTCGCTCATCCCTACCAGCCAATGGGAGGTGGAGCTGGCCTGTCAGCTGAGGCGGTGCTGCGGCAGCTCCCGCCCCTCGACATGGCTCCTGCCATTTCATTGGCAGAGACGGCTGCCGCTCGGGAAAGCTAGCGAATCGCTACCCGAAAGAGACAGACGAGTTCACCCGCCTCTCCCCAGCCGCCCTCCCTCTCATTGGACAGCGCGCCTGCCACTCCCCTAGATTGACCAACCCAGCCGGAGAGGGGAATCGGTGGGAAGTTGGGCGGGGAGAAAACCCTCTCGCGATTCGCCAGCCGGCTGTCAATTAATGATCCCTGCCAGCCGATTGGCTGCTGTGGTCCTTCCCCCCTCCCTTCCCGGGCACAGCCCAGTGACCGTAGACCCCCGTGTAGACGCGCACTCCCGACGGCAACCCCCGAGGCGAGGCCCCGGGGTCGGCCCGGCCCCACGCTCCCCCCCC
>JAYKAV010000617.1:0-63445 GCA_035582835.1 Phoebastria nigripes
CTTTGAACATCCAACCCAGGACCGGCAGTCGGGGTGCCAGGAGGAGCTGTGCTTCAGTACCAACCACTTATGAAGCAGCTCAAACCCCTTCATATGCTGCCAATTATCTCTTTCTCCGTTGGAGTATAGCGGGCCTCGGATCCTCTGTATCCCTGACTCCAAAACCCCACGGATCGACCTTGAGTCTCCCCTGGTGCTTTCTTCCAGAGGCTCCAGCTAGGGCCATTCTCCCTGGCTGCAGTGTAGAACACAATTTTTACATCTTCTCTGGCCCTGGACAGGCCCAAGGGCTACTGCCTGAACTATCTCCCATTTAATTTGTTCAAAGGCTTGTTGCTGCTCAGGGCCCCATTGCAAATCACTCTTCTTCCGGGTCACTTGATAGAGAGAACTTACAATCAGCTGTAATTTGGCATATGCATTCTCCAAAATCCCACAACACCTAAGAAGGTTTGTGTTTCCTTTTTGCTAGTTGGTGGAGACATGGCTGTTAKTTTRTTGATCACATCCWTTGGGATGTGACAACGCCCATCTTGCCATTTTATTCCTAAAAACTGGATCTCTTGTGCAGGTCCCTTGACCTTACTTTGTTTTATGGCAAAACCAGCCTTCAGAAGGATTTGGGCTATTCTCTTCCCTTTCTCAAAAACTTCTTCTGCTGTACTGCCCCATGCGATGATGTCATCAATGTACTGCAGGTGTTCCAGGGCCTCACCCTGTTCCAGTGCAGTGTGGATCCATCCATGGCAAATGGTGGGGCTGTGTTTCCACCCCTGGGGCAGTTGATTCCAGGTGTACTGGATGCCCCTCCACGTGAAAGCAAACTGTGGCCTGCACTCTGCCACCAAAGGGATTGAGAAAAACGCATTAGAGATATCAATGGTGGCATAGCACTTGGCTGCCTTTGACTCCAGTTCATATTGAAGTTCTAGCATGTCCGGCACAGCAGCATTCAATGGCGGCGTGACTTCGTTCAGGCCACAATAGTCTACTGTTAGTCTCCATTCTCCATTAGACTTTTGCACTGGCCATATAGGACTGTTAAAGGGTGAGTGAGTCTTGCTGATCACTCCCTGGCTCTCCAGTCGACGAATCAGCTTATGGATGGGAATCAGGGAGTCTCGGTTGGTGCKATATTGCYGCCGGTGCACYGTTGTRGTAGCAATCGGCACCTGTTGTTCTTCGACCCTCAGCAACCCCACAACAGAAGGGTCCTCTGAGAGACCGGGCAAGGTAGACAGCTGTTTAATTTCCTCCGTCTCCGATGCAGCTACACCAAAAGCCCATCGGTACCCTTTTGGGTCCTTGAAATACCCTCTCCTGAGGTACTCTATGCCAAGGATGCACAGAGCCTCTGGGCCAGTCACCATGGGGTGCTTTTGTCACTCATTCCCGGTTAGGCTCACTTCGGCCTCCAATACCCCCCTGTCACTCCAGAAACACAAATGGGTTCTGCCCCTTCATAGCTTGATGGCATCAGGGTACACTGTGCACCGGTGTCCACGAGAGCCTTATACTCCTGTGGGGCTGATGTGCCAGGCCATGAAATCCACACAGTCCAGTAAACCTGGTTGTCCCTTTCCTCCACCTGGCTGGAGGCAGGGCCCCTCTAGTCCTGGTCATCGTATTTGCTACCCACTTCTTCGAAGTATGAATCAGGAGTCCCTTTATTAAGATCGGAAGTGGAATCAGCCCTTCTGCGCTGTCTGGGGAACTGCTCACTTGGAGACTGGAGCAGCAGTTTTCCTGGAAGAACCTCCTTTTGTGATTGTTTTTCCTTGCAATTCACATACCCTTCCCTCTAGGGTCGAGGTAGATTTTCCATCCCACTTCCTCACGTCCTCTCCGTGGTCACGCAGGTAAAACCACAGGTTGCCCTGGGGTGTGTATGCACGATATCTTCTCTCTTGAGCAGAGAGACGCTTACTCCTAATGGCTGAGATACTGGCCCGTGCAGGTGGGGAGNCGGTGCACCGTTGTGGTAGCAATCGGCACCTGTTGTTCTTCGACCCTCAGCAACCCCACAACAGAAGGGTCCTCTGAGAGACCGGGCAAGGTAGACAGCTGTTTAATTTCCTCCGTCTCCGATGCAGCTACACCAAAAGCCCATCGGTACCCTTTTGGGTCCTTGAAATACCCTCTCCTGAGGTACTCTATGCCAAGGATGCACAGAGCCTCTGGGCCAGTCACCATGGGGTGCTTTTGTCACTCATTCCCGGTTAGGCTCACTTCGGCCTCCAATACCCCCCTGTCACTCCAGAAACACAAATGGGTTCTGCCCCTTCATAGCTTGATGGCATCAGGGTACACTGTGCACCGGTGTCCACGAGAGCCTTATACTCCTGTGGGGCTGATGTGCCAGGCCATGAAATCCACACAGTCCAGTAAACCTGGTTGTCCCTTTCCTCCACCTGGCTGGAGGCAGGGCCCCTCTAGTCCTGGTCATCGTATTTGCTACCCACTTCTTCGAAGTATGAATCAGGAGTCCCTTTATTAAGATCGGAAGTGGAATCAGCCCTTCTGCGCTGTCTGGGGAACTGCTCACTTGGAGACTGGAGCAGCAGTTTTCCTGGAAGAACCTCCTTTTGTGATTGTTTTTCCTTGCAATTCACATACCCTTCCCTCTAGGGTCGAGGTAGATTTTCCATCCCACTTCCTCACGTCCTCTCCGTGGTCACGCAGGTAAAACCACAGGTTGCCCTGGGGTGTGTATGCACGATATCTTCTCTCTTGAGCAGAGAGACGCTTACTCCTAATGGCTGAGATACTGGCCCGTGCAGGTGGGGAGTAGGACATATCCTCTTTGAGTTGCTGGACCTCCTGAGACAGTTTCTCCACAGCAGAGATGCAGGTCTGTAGGGAGGAGGAGAGACTTTCTTCATATGGCCGGAGTTGGCCAGCCAGTTCATCCACCGGTTGTTCCTCTCCATCTTTCCAGGCCATTACTGCCAAGGAGTTGGCATGCGATGCTGGTGTGCTCCGTACAAACTTCCGCCACGTGTGTCGGGTGCACTTGACTTCATCTGGATCTTTGGGTAACGGCTCGTTGTTCAGGTCATCATAAATCACCTCCAGCACGGCTAATTCCCTCAGGTACTGGATACCTCTCTCCATGGTDGTCCACTTGCCTGGGTGACATACAACATCCTCCTTGAAGGGTTACCTTTCCTTCACGCCTGACAGGAGTCGCCTCCAGAGGCTGAGGACTCGTGCCCCTGGCCCAATTGCTTTGTCAATGCCCCCTTCCCTAGAAAGGGACCCCAGCTGCTTGGCTTCCCTACCCAGTTCCAGGCCACTGGCCCCATTATCCCAGCATCGGAGCAGCCAGGTGACAATGTGCTCGCCTGGACGGCAGCTGAAATCTTTTCGCACATCTCACAGCTCACTCAGGGATAGGGATCGCGTGGTTACCAACTCATTTATGGCTTCTGCCTCTTCCTCCTCCTGTTCTCGTGATGGCCCTGGTTCATCTTCATCCCTTACTAAGTGAGCTCACTTTCTTGCATACTTTCTTTTTTGTATAGGGGCGACTGATACCGGCACAGGTTGGTTCTCTGTTGCAGGGGCTGGGGTAGCCGCCGTGCCTGCCGTGGGGGGTGGGGTRGCTSCAGGGCCCATTGTTTTGTCGTCAGATCCAGAGACCYTYTKTTCCCCTTGAGGGTTCTGAATAGTGTTAAACAGGGCTCGGTARGCATGGGCCAGGCCCCAGCACATTGCAGTGATTTGTGTCTCCCTAGAATTGCCAGGGTGACAGCATACTTTTTCCAAATATTCTACTAACTCCTCAGGATTCTGCACTTGTTCAGGAGTAAAGTTCTAAAAGACTGGGGGTGCCCACCGTCCCAGGCATTTGCCCATGCTATCCCACACACCCTGCCACTCATAACTATCCGGCCTTTGGGCAGATCTCTGCATGATATTCTTGAATTGCTTATTAACATTAGACAAAACCAAAACAATATTCCCGAGAAATACCAACAGATGTATCTTAACTACCCAGGGATGTTCAAGGTACTGACAAGTTGTTGTAACAAAGAAGACAACATCACAGAGGAAGGTGCCATTCTGTATTTCCTCCATAAAAAGCTCCTCAGAGGAAGAGGTATAATTGCTAATTGTCTCCAAGAGGTTGTACCCAAAGTACAGTAACGGCTTCAGTACAACACCCAGATACCAAATAATGCCCAATGCCAGCGTTTTAATAACAAATCTCCCCGGCAAAACATCACTACTCACTGCAGAGCACAGCAGACTGCAGAAACCAACACCAATCTTTAACATGTACAGCAAAAACAAGAGCATGATGCAGGTCAGATAAACTAATATGGTGACCAACAATTGTTAACAGATATAAATTCCTTAATATGCTCTAGTTAATCTGTTGTTATCTCAAACCCTTTGAGCCCCACGTTGGGCGCCAAAAAGGACTGTCGTGGTTTAACCCTGGCAGCACCTAAACACCACGCAGCCGCTCGCTCACCCCCCACCTCCGGTGGGATGGGGGAGAGAATTGGGAGGGCACGAGTAGGAAAACTCACGGGTTGAGATAAAAACAGTTTGAGAATTGAAATAAAACAAAGTAGAACAGTAATAATAACAGTGGTAACAACAACAACAATAGAATATACAAAGCAGGCGATGCACAATGCAACTGCTCACCACCGGCCGAACCGACACCTTGCCGAACCGAGGCGTGCCAAAACGCGTGAGCCCGTCTTGGAACCCAGAGCCCCCACTCCCCACACCCCCCCTTAGTTCTTACACGGAGCATGACGTCACATGGCATGGAATACCCCATTGGCCAGCTGGGTCAAACACCCCGGCTATGCACCCCCCGCCAGCTTCCCATGCACCTGGCAGGGCATGGGAGGCCGAAAAGTGCCCGGTGCAAGCACCACCCAGCAACACACAAAACATCAATGGGCCATCAACACTCCTATTATACCAAACCCAAAACACAGCACCCCCCCCTACCTACTGGGAAGAAAGTTAACTCTGTCCCAGCTGGAACCAGGACAGATGTCACCCCAGGATCAGTAGGATTCAAGAAGGATCTAGCCCCAGCTATCCCAGCGATGCAGGCATATCTGTTGCAACAGGAGTAGACATGCAGGCAGGGCAGAGATGGCAATGCTCCTGGGTGTAAAAGGCACGCTGTCACGCTTATATGACGATGTTTTACTTTTCTTGCTCTGGCAAAAATTATGAATGATGAAATGCAACCATGTTGGCTGTTGTTTCAAATGGGTCCAAGCTGACAATCCCTTAGTATTAGTGCAAATTGTACAATTTAAAAGAGTTATGAAACCTGCAAGCAACACCATAATAGTACAGTTCAGTATTACTACAGGCTTTCTAAAAGACAGTAAGTGTCAAGATTAAGTTACATACATTCTTCTGGGATTCTGTATCTATTTCTAGGTCCAATTACTTTTCCCCCCAAGACTGTCATTCTTCATGGAGATCAGCAAAGGGTTTGCTTTGCTTTTTCACTCAGTATATATACAGAACTGATGACATGGTAATTCCCTTTCACAAGTTGCTTTGCAAAGTGAGACTTTTATAAAAGGTTATATGTAGAGGAGGGGGGCATTACAGGCAGTTGATTAATTAGACTGGTAACTGGAGTCAAGTAATTAAGTGGGCATTAGAATCTCATTACCATCCCTAATTAAATTGGGAAAATTGAAAAAACATATGATGCATAAGGCAAAATGGATTGTAATAAAACTGCTAAGACTTGTTTTCAGGAATTAATATGTAGTCTTTTAGAATAAATGTTGAACATTTCTTTCCTGATCATTAAAATGTAATATGTTTTATTAAAGACCAACAAATAGGATGTTTATTCTATCCAACACAAACCTTGATATATATGGAAAGGTCAATATTTTACTAAAAAAGAACATTATAAATATAAACTGTAATGCATAAAAGTAAGGATTACAAAATATTTATATTTACACAAACTAGTTTGTTTGTAGAAGCACAGAGTACTAGGGAAAGAAAGCTTTTTAAAGGCCTCATGAGTTAATATTCAGAAATAACTAAGATCAGTATGAGAATATATCTATTTTGATTATGATCACAAAACTCCAAAACAGTGTACAAGATGTCACTAATAAAAGTCCTCTTTAAGTAGCTTAATGAAGTCCATATATTGCTTGTAACTGTGTCTTGAAAAACAGACTTGAGAAGAGAGTAAAAATTTATAAAGATATATATATTCTGCCACTGTCCAGTTGAAGTTCTTGCTCTTTTGTTTATTCGTTATTTCTTATACAGCCGTGGTGAAAGTGAGAATACCTGACAGAAATTAAAGGTGCCTAATTCTAATTTGGAAATAAAGGATTGAAAAACACTGCCTTCAGATTCATAAAACTCTGACCCAGTAKTCATTTTTAGACATGCTACTAGATTTCTTATTTTAAACTATACGTTTTCCTTCAAGCTTCTAGAACCTCAGTGACTGTTCTTGATTGCAAGTATTTCTGTTGGGTTGATATCATATGACTGATATCATATGGATCCATCTACAACACATAATAGTTTTCATTTTTGATGAAATACCAGCAAAGGCTTTCTTTTTAGTATTTGACAGTCACCTTCATAATCCATAACTGCTACCTCTGAAATTAAAACACAGTGGCTTGCAGATGGACGTCTCAATCAGAACAGATGCCTCATTTCCAAGTGAGACCGGGGGGGGGGGAACAACGCTAAAAATCCAACTCTCTTTTAGTATAAGAGCCTTACTCTCTCTGTAGTCTTAGTGACTGTTGTATTCTCCTGTGAGGTTATTCTGAGAAATTTCAAAATGTGAATGATTGTGTCTAATGATTTCCAATAACTGAATAATGAGAAAATCATGTATTTTAACAGCTTTGCTGATTATTACGTTGGCATTCTACTTTATTAGTCAGTATCTCATATATAAACAGGCTGTATATATTCAGCTGACATCAAGATTTTTCAATATTTCAGCCTATTCCATCCTAAATTAGATGATTCAGAGGGGTATGATGAGTCCCTTTCCAGGGATTCTCATTTTCTGTCTCTCATGAAACTATATAGGGTGCCTTCCACAGTGGTTTAAATTACAGCAAACTTTGGACCTTATCAAGATTGGATTGCAGTAATTAGCTTGCCAATGATGGGCAAAGTGAATTCCACCCCTGTGGACAAGGGAGGTAGGCTACAAAAATTGGTGAAGGAATAAATCCAAGGAAGCAGCAATTCTGAAAAGATTTATAGGTAACCATGGACAAGCAACTCTCTGTTGCAGTGAGGTTGGCTTAAGCATTCTCCAGCTACAGAAATGGAGCAGTTTTTACCTCTGTATATCACCATGATGAGGTATATACTGGAAAACTGTCAGTTCTGGTGTTCATGCTGTTAAAAAAATTGCAAAGGGTGTAGAAAAGAGTTACAGAAATGATTTGTGGATTGGGAAAACCCTTATAGCAAAAATCTTTAAGGGCTTAATATATTAAGCTTACGAATCTATTAAGCGAACAGAAGATTGAGAGATAATAACAAATTGTAGTGTCTTCAAAAATGGAAAATCTCAGATGCTTAATGATATATTCTTAACAAGAACTAATGGCTAGATATCAGAACCACATACATCCATATCAGAAAAAAATATAGATCCTTTTCAGAAACTAGGATCATTAACCTCTGGAAGATCCTAGCAAAAGAACAAATTGGTTGTTTGTTTCTAGACTTCAGTTCTCCAGCTACAGTGGGCCTATTCTGAAAGCATTTTTAGTCTTCTAATGTATTTAATTAAAAAAACCCTTTCTCACAGCCTTTAATTCTGGCCATTTTTTCCCTGAGGTTTTTCTTTCCCTCTGCGATTTTTTCACACTTCTGTTTTGTGTGACTTACTAGCTGCTTCCTTCTTATTCCCATTCATTCCTTTTATATTCTTAATTGTTTATTTCAGAATACATATGTGGTCAAACTCATCCTCTTTCTGACTACAACATTGAAAACCCTATCATATTTTCCTTTCTGCCCCCGCCATTCACATTGACAAATAATTCCTTTCCCTGATTGCCAGATCAAGGAAGACCATTCAGACTTCCTTCTTACATAGCTTCCTTGGAAACTTGAAATGTTTCACCCTATTTCCACACATTGCCATATAGACATATTTTTACATGACCAGCAGTGAAATCTTATCAGATGACCTCATAATTTCATCAGCTGGCAGTAGAAAATGTGACCCAGTGCAGGAAAGGTCCCTATGAAAGGCTGTATCTTTTCTCATGCTAACTTAAGTCATATATGAGACCATTGCCTTTAAATAAGAGATGCTTATCAGAACAAAATCTCATTCTCCCTCCACCCAACTCTTGTTACGGTTCCACCTTCTGAAAGAATGCCTTCTGCTCTTTTTATCCCCACACCATGAAGCAGTTCTCACAAGCTTCACTGCTATCAACATAAGGCCCATTTTCTCTTCCTATTCCTATTCTTTTTTTTTTTGTGGTAAGTGGTTTCCTATTCCCCAATTCTTGTATTTTAATAAGCTGCTTCCCTATCACCTTGCTTAACATATGTTCATTTACTTTGACAAAGCCTGCCCACACAAGAGGGTTTTGCATCAGTTTCCTGGAATTTTCCATTCCTTTGAGCTTCCCAAAACACAGTCCCTTCCTTCCATCCATTCTCTCTCTGTAAATCACATCTCCCTCCCCAGCTTTACCTCACCCTCACCCACGTACCCACTTTCCAAAGAAATCTCCTATTTCCTTCTACTCCAATCTGAAGGCTGCAAGTATAGTCAACGAAGGATGACCAGAAGTTTCTTGCTCCTTCAGTTCCCACTGTAGCTAGGAGACAAACTGCTATTGCTTGAAATGATTTATGGCTCTAGAGAAGAGGTATGGTGGGTTTTAGTGAACGAGAGGATTCTTATTTCATTCTGTGATGTGTGAGTATCTATTATTGAAGGAAAGCGAAAAAGGCAGGAACTGAAATGCAGGCTAGTACTCAACACCTTGCAGCTTCTACAATGCTTTTACCCTTTCAAGGGAGAAGCAGAAACTCATGTGTTGCAGAGGGAACAGCAGTGTCAGGAGAGCTGATAATTATGTCAAATCTTCAGGATAATCCCTAAGTATGAGTACAGACAATTTCTTTGGACCCAACCCACAACTTTGCAGATTGGGAGGGGGGATTTATCAAATTCCTTCCCCTTTCCCATCCTCCCTAGCAAGTGTTATTGTGGGTGGGAGTGGCAGGGAGGATCCTCCCCTTCTCACACAATGAGGCACCTAGTAATTGTTTTAGTAAAGAGCAGGGACTGTGGCAGCTAGCGTTCATGGGAGTTACCTAATTAATGCATTTTAGATAGCATTCCCTCCTTATTTGTTATGCTTCCTTCCTCACTGGCAGAAATTAATCTCTGGCTTTCCTGTGAGAAACTTGTCCTAGTAGCTTGAGAAAGAAGAGTAAACTTTGGCCAGATGAGAGATCAGCAAGATCTCTCAGTGGAGAGAAGTATAGGGACCAGTTCTCCTTGCAATGTCCTAAAGCACTGGGTGGTTGAGTTTATGCCAGATGGTTTGATATACCTAACTCTGAGAAGGATGGCCAATACAAAAAATTGCTGAAAATTAGGTTTGTATAGTTGCTTGGCAAATGGATGTGTTTCTACTAACAAGGGTCCATCTTCCTCAGGGCTCTGAGGTATTGCAAGTGATTTCTTCTGGTCTGTGATTTTAACTCTACACTGAACTATGGTTTATATCAGAAGCATATCACTTACCAGATGGGAAGTGACACTTACCGCAGAAGAGACTCCTGAGACATACCAAGGTAAACTGTGGATCCCAGCACTCGATCCAGTCCATTTTCCAGCACTTCTTCAGATTTCTGTGACCGTCCTTATGTTTCTGATGACTATTAAGAGGAAATAACTGGATTTTTTTTATTCATGTCTCTTTTAGCGTTGTAAACCATTCCTGTGAAAGAATGAGAAAGGGAAAAGCATGATACATATTCAAATCTATATACTTTCACATTTCAGACCCTGAGTTTTGGTAAAGCATGAGGATGAGGCTTATTATAGCTGGCAGATGATACACCCCTGTTATGTTTCTTTTGCAGTGCAGATACTGCTGGCACACAGTGGTTGTGGTCAGTATGTCCTATCTCCAGTGCTTTCAAAGTAACCACTAACTCATTCATATTGACCCAAAAGCTCTCCTCTATGATCTCAGTTTGCCAGTCTTTCACAAGGATTTGGAAGCTGTAGAAAACATGGAGTTACATTTTGAAATTCTAAAACATCTTGTAAGTACTTTTAATTAATCAGTTAGTTATCGAATAAATTCACTTTAGTTATCATCCCCACCCTATTTGCTCAGCATCTTTGTTTGCTATATTAATATTATGACATATGTCATTTTACTCCTGTTCGGTGAAAATTGCAGCAAATAATACTGATTGAATTTCTGTATGGAACTTCTCCAGCTCCCACTATAGTAGGAAGCATCGTTACTTACTACCACTGAGCTTAATTACCTTAGTGTGTGTACAGCTCTTCAGTTATCTTGTTTTCTAATCTTTCACTGGAACACTGTGCAGTAATACAGTACTCAACACATTGGATGTAATCCATCAGAATACCTATAATGGAAAAATAAATGAAGTATACTCCACAAACTCTTCTTTTTAAACCACAGTTACCTTCACAGCCCAGCAAACTCCAAGACAGACAGATGAAAGTTGAGTTTGCTTTGAAGCTTCTCCTGGAAAGGGCCACTGCTGAATAATAAACCAGAGACTGGATCTACATTTACAGAAAATGCCAGATAACATTTAGGAGAAATTAAGGCGTTTTGGTTGGGTATTAGTAAGTAAATTGGAGATAAGAGTAGAAAAAGTAAAGGTTGTTCTTTCTAGGCAATATAATGAAACACTATTTTTACTATATTGATACAACCAAACCACTTCTCTTCGTACTTGTGTACACAACACTTTTAAAATACTTTAATCGCTGGTTAAATGGTTAAACTGATACATTTGCTGTAGAATTTCAAGCTCTGGATCCTTCTATTGTTTTCCATAACCAAAAAACTATCAAAAACATCTCTGGAAAGCGTGTGTTCATGAGCCATTAGAACTTGAAACTGATTTCACAAGGAGCTATGAAACATTTGGATAAAATGTTCTGTATCTATTTCAGCTGTGAAAATGTTCAGCTATATCCCTTATGTCCAGTATCCTCATACTGGTTTTGATTTGCCCTTTCAATACAAAAGAACTAAACAGCATTTAAAGAAGGTCAGAAATGTCATCATTTATCAAAAACAAAGATTTATAATCTCAAACATTTCATGCACAACATTGCTTTTATTACATTATTTAATACACTGATGTATATTTGAAATCCCATGGTGCATGTTACTGAAAATGTCAGGCTAAATGATATATTACTGCCTTCTGGCCTTAGATGTTATAAATGATGCCATGAGTTGTGTTTAATACCTATGAAGAATCAGCAATTATTTCAATACTTTTAATAACTTACAGAGCCTTCTAGCAGTGCAGATTAAATGTTGAAGACAACAGTGACTTTAAAAAAGAAAGTTAAAATCTCTCTGGATTTGAGACTTTTAGTATCTTTTCCTTCTAAAAAAGAGGAAACTTCTTCTATAATGGATATGGTATAAGACATACCTATGCCATGCTCAGAACAAAATCTTGCACCATGGAAAATAACAATATCTCCTGATAAATGTGAGGGAAAGAGACAACATCTGGAGAGATTATATTAACCACTAGCTAGTAATAGTCAGGATTTCATCTACTATATCCAGAGGAAAAGAAACATTGCAATGGCTCTTTGGCTCACAAAAAGAAAATACTGTGTTTTAATATATATAATTTTTTTTAGAATAAACTATTTTATGGTATGTTTGCAGTATATTTGTGAGGGGTAATAACTGTTTTGAAAGTGACATTTTGCTGGAGAGAAATCGTTACCTGTCTTTCATACAGAATGTAATGTTTACCTGGGAAGCCAACACTAGCCAGTTTCTTAGGTTAAGGACTGGGATTTTCACCTGCTTTAGTATTCCATCAGTGTTGTTAACCAGAGCCTTTTCTGTGATTTAGGGATTAAACCAACTATGTGATTCTATTAAATTCTTTTGAAAAAGGTGAATGCAGGTATCCCCTCCCCTTTACCTGCTCTTGCACACTGGTTAAGATTGATTCTTCCTTGTTTGTTAAAATAGTTTCTGTCCAGTGTGTTTTTAAAGAATAACTGGGTTTTAATCAGCTACTTGGTAATGTTCAGAGAGGTAAAAGAAAGAAGATTCAGTTCTAAACTCAAGTTCAGAGGATGAAGTGCAGTGCTAACCACATATTTCACTCCGATAAAAACAGAAAAGGGAACAGACTTCTTTTATCATCTTTGAATGTTCCCTGGACAACTTTTGTCAAAGATCATCCTTGTCTTCTTACTTACCTACCACTCCTAATCTCTTATTCAACAACTGCTAGGACTGGACCCTCAGTTGATATGAAATGATTTATTAACTTACATGATTTCCATGGTATAAGAATCTGGCCCTCTACAGTTTGAATCATCATAAAGACTAATCAACACTTCTGAAAGAGGAAAGAAAAACTGCAGTGATATTGAACTTAAATATATAAAACAATTTTGTGCGGCTTTCATTTCACATCAGTTCCAGGCAGTATTTTTCATCTTTACCCTCCTCTAGATAGCTACTGTAGGTGAACAAAACCAGAGTAGAATGTTAATGTTAACACTTCTCTGGCAGGAGACAGACTTTTAAGGGGACACTGTATGAGTGAGGCTGCAGGATTTATCCCAAAGTTTGAGATCTTCAGCATGTTTGTTACTAACATACTCTCTTGATCAATACTCATCACTTTCCTTCATGTCCCTTGACAGGGAAACACATGCTTAACATTTGTTTTTTCCCATATATCTTCATAAGTGTACCATATGTGCAGCTCCAAGTTTTTATTGTTCATCTCTATAACCCAACTCTGGATGCTCCCTCCATTCAGTCCCTCCTCTCTTACCTGCTTATCATGAAAAAAACACATCAGGAAACAGAAACGCAGTTTTCCATACATCTTTACAAATAAAGCATGGTGTCTGCCTGATTCTCATCAGATTTCTCTGCATGCCTTTGTAATAAGATCTGTTAGTATTTTCAGCTTTGCCAATTCTTGCTGTAAAAAGTGTCTCTCTGAAACATTAGTCATTGTTTTTCACCTTTTCAGATGGTGTTTGCCAACATACGGAATGTCATCTGGTGGCACAAGGGTGGATATACACTTCAGAACAAATTCCTGCTCTGAGCAAAGCCGAACTAATGGCAATAGTATCATATCTCAACAGCCTCATCAGCCATTGTTGACTGAAGAAATACCCAGCAGATGAGATACTGAATTTATAACAATCTTTTAAAAAAGAAAATGAAATTAAATGAAATTTAAAATTAAAATATACAACATTTCTCAGACTATGTTGAAAAGAAGTATATTTCTAAATAGAGTAATTAAACTTCTTATCTTTTTTCTCTTTCCTTCTAAAATTAATTTGGTAAATTTTTAGCTTTGAATTTCACTCATCTCACCTATTTCCTGCCCTAAAATATTTTTGTTTTCTGTTTTTATCTGTTTCAATTTTTGTATTTATCTTCTTCTTCATTCCCTTAAATACTTGCCTTCACATCTTTTTATTTTTATTCTTTAGTTTTAGTCCAAGTTAGTCTCTTCCCCTTGCCATTGTTCTTGGTTATCTTTATCTGTGCTCATTCTTTCTTATTGCCTCTTCTGCGTTCCTACTCACTGTCTGGTTTGTATCCTAACATGCTTATTGATCACTTTCTTCATCTTTTCCCAAAGACTGAAGTGAATTTCAGGTGCTGACCCTCACTAAATAATTTGCCTGTTGTCACTCCCTTCATATTTCGCAAATGTTCTTCTCTGCTCCTTTCTGCTTTCAAATAATGGTTATCTCTTAATTTCACACCCTGTACTAGGTATACAGAAAATCCACCTCTGATAAGGTTGTCTCTCTTCACCTCCTAGAACTTAACAGATGATTAGGAGAAGTATTGGCAACACCATCTTTATGAATTAGATAAGGACTTTTTGTGAATCTTCTGTGCAGAAAATGAGAAGAAAATCCACCCAACCTATGGCTGCACTGAGGTTTTGGTAAACTGAAATGTCTGACATTCATCTGCCATTGATGGCCTAGGTATTTTTCATTCCTTAATGCAACCTTTATCTGAAGCAGGATATCATTAAAGTAAAGAAATTTAGCATTTGTACTGCTACCATAGTTACAGCTAAAATGTATTGGTTTTTTCTAAGTCAAAAAACAAATCTATAAATGCAATTTTTGCTGACTTCCTTAAAAAAGCACATCAATGTTGAACAAAAATTAACCACCATGAGCTTACAAATTCTCATTCTTTTGCACTTTTTTCAGGTCAGTTGCTTGAGATACAATGAAAGCTTTCTATCTGAGAAGAGATAATCTCTCTAGAATATTTATTAAAGTAATAAAAATGTGGGTAAAGCCAGAAGATGAGACTTGATGGGATCATCACAAAAACAGAGTAAAAATCATACATGCATTATTCTCTGAATATGATATGTTTTGCTTTAAAACTTGTTCCAAGTACCAACTGACATTTTACCAACATCTCCATTTGAAAGTACTGGATGCTGCTGAGTCAAATAATTGTTTTTGGCTCACAAAGCTCATCCATTGTGAGGAATTATTCATATGCTGTCATTTAGTTTGTGAAGTATGTCATATCTCCATGTGGCATGCACTAAAAATAATGTAGCTTAGACGATATAGGTTTGTCTTGTTCATTTGATGGAATTTTTAAAAGGTTGAATTTATGTCAGTTGCACTGAATATCTTATGAAGGCTCCCTTCTGTAGAATCATCTACAGCATTTCAAACTCCTCTGACTGAAATACTTCAGATCCCTCAGTTCTGAGTGAAAAATCTGAGCAATGGAGGCCTTGGATTTGGTAGAATATTGTCGCAAATGGGTGCTTTTGAGGCTGCTTAAAGAATCACCGGCAAAGGTATCAGCAAAAAGGGATTTTAATAGAAATTTATAAAAGCAGGACTTAACAGAGTTCAATGGCAAGGTTCACTCTATTACTTATTACATGGATTAAGCATACACAGGGAAAATTGTGTCAGAATTCAGTTGGAATGATTTATACAGAGACTGAGGACAAAAAGGGTAAGGAAGACCCTCCCATTGAGTCACAAGGTTCAGAGAAGACCCAGCTGGATCCAGTCTTAGTCTCAGACTTGGACAACGGTTTATGTCTAATACAAAAGCGATAAGGAGACCCTCCCATCGAGTCATGAGGTTCAGAGTAGACCCCCTTGCTCTCTAACTCCTTCTCAGAGAGGAGTTTAGGTGCGGCTGGATCTACCCCTAGTCTCAGACCTGGTCAATGGCCTAAGGGATTACAGGTGTTTAGCAGCAACCTAAAGTTCATTCACAGTTTTAAGGTAAATCATAAGATTTTAACAACACCTAATCATTGACTAATTTAGCAGCTACAAAATGAATTAATCAAGCTTACTACAACTACTAAAGCGACTTGATTACAGATTATGCTTATTACTGATTGTCTAAATCAATACATACAAACACATGCACATATCACACATAAGGGCCCGAAGTTAGATAGATCTATAAAGGCCTAAAGCTAGATAAATTTATAAAGGTATACCTGTTAAAAATTCCCCTCGAGTCTCGTGAAATACTCACATTAAATGTCTTGGCATTTCTCAAAGGGCAAAGAGTTGAGCCCCGAGGAGTGTCTCGGCCAAGGAGTGTTTCAGCCCAGGTCCCAACAGTCCTCCGAATATCACAAACTCCAGAGTTTGCGAACTCTGAGAGGCGTCCCACTCAGAAGACACTCTGGGCACAGCCTGCTGCGGTCCAGCAGAGCTCAAAAGGTCTCACTTGGGACCGCTGTTTATAGGTTTGCAAGAAAATTGGCTTTAGTCATCAGTAAATTTCCATCCTGGCCACTATCCGGGGTGATCCGGGATAGTAATTACGGTATTGTTCCATGGTAACAATGGTATAATTCCACTTGAGCTACGATCCAGGTAGGGAATGCTTCAGGGCTGTCAGGGATGAGGATTTATCCCCCGCTTTCATTCCCTACCTTGATCAGGTAGCCGGAGTTCCTGGCACGATCAGTGCCGCTCCCCACCTTAGCCATGTAAGAGTGCCTGGTACAGTCAACGGACGCGCAACCGCCCAACTCATTACACAATGGCTAAAGCCTAGCAGGAGTTCCTGAGATCCAGAGCGGCCCAGGGGAAGGGGGGAAATGCACCACCACAAATATTTATCTGTGCAGGGACTGGACTACCTGGTAAGGTTTTTGAAGGAAGGCCTGGCATAGCATGAAACAGTCTTTTCTGCAGGGGCCAGTTCTGTAGGGAAACTCCTGAGTCTGTAGCTTCGTCTCTTCATAACAGCCAAGGACACCTGTCCTGGACCAGGACACCTGAGGATGTTAAATCACTTTTTTTCAGACTGTGATTTCTCAAGCAAAGGTAAGTCCAGCCTGGCTATCCTACTGCATTGCTTTGGGAGGACTGCATGCAAGGACCAAAAAAAATTTCTAACGAAATTTCAAAACATAGAGATAACAGGATTTAGGGACTGAGGTCCAATGCATTGCAGATCCCAACTTTTCCCAACGTTCCTCACCTGCAGAAGTGTGAATCTTTATTTTCCCTTCCTTTCCATCTGCTATGAGAATCCCTCATATCTCTTTTGGTAACCAAAAACAGTTTTGTGGAAATCCAAGGAAAGATAGGGGGAAGCCATACAAAAATGGGGAGTAGGGTGTGGGGGTGGAACACATTTTGGATCTGCATAATGGCCAAAGAAAATAAACAAATGCCATTTAATCAGAGCAACTAGCTCTTATTATCCAGATGAAGGCAAAGAGTTCTGGAGTAGAAATCTTGATAGAGTAAATATCCTAGACTTGTGCCAAATTCTTCTTAAAGACAGAAAATGAAGAGGAAACTGTTGAGAGGTTGATGACTGCCAGAACTGTTTGAATAATTTCAAAATTGCTTTATCTATTAAAGTACTTCCTCCGCTACAAGAAATCTTCCAAGTCAAGCTCTAAGTTGAATTATGTAGCGATATTATAAACGCAGTACAATAGTTGCTAAAAAGAACACCCACATCATAGCAAAGCAAAAAACCTTGCCCAAACTGACAAATTCAGAATTAAACTTAAGCCAGGAGGCAAACAAAAATAATACAAAAGTAAAAAAAGAAAGAAATGATGATAAGATGCTCTAAAAAAAAATGTGTAGAAAGTGTAATTTAAATAAATGTTGCTTTAAAACTCAAAATACTTATTCACAGTGGTTTCCCTTGAATGGAAATATCCATGCACATTATTAATTTCACCATTCCAGATAAGTTATTGACTTAAAAGCAAAAACTTATTCAGTTTAAATTTTACTGTGATGGTTTGGAATATAAACAGACCACTACATAACTCTCCACTTTAATAAACAACAACCTATTGTTTGAATTTACTAACTTCTATAGAAATCCAAAAAGAACAATGCAATAAAATACAGAGAAAAAGACAATTCTGCAGTTTTAACAGTACCCAAAAGTCTATGTGATCCTATAAGGTAGAACACTTGCTTTATTATTTCAATTTACCTAATTTTAGACACCTATGTTTGAAATTTTTTCTGTGAGACCATGTTCAAATTATCCAATCCCTCTGAGCAACCTGTGCTGGTGCTCAGTCACCCTCATAGTGAAAAAGAGTTTCCTGATGTTCAGAGGGAAACTCCTGTGTTTCAGTTTGTGCCCATTGCCACTGGTCCTGTCACTGGGCACCACTGAAGAAAGCCTGGCTCCATCTTCTTTACACCTTTCCTTCAGGTATTTGTGCACATGGATAGTTTTCCCCCTGAACCTTCTCTTCTCCAGGCTGAACAGTTCCAGCTCTCTCAGCCTTCCTTCACAGGAGAGATGTTCCAGTCCCTTCATCATCTTAGCAGCCCTTCGCTGGACCCTCTCCACTATGTCCATATCTCTTGTACCGAGGAGCCCAGAACTGGACACTACTCCAGGTGTGGCCTCACCGGTGCGAGGGGAAGCATCACCTCCATTGACCTGCTGGCAATGCTCCTAATGCAGCCCAAGATACCATCAACCTTCTTTGTGGCAAGGGCACGTTGTAGGCTTATGTTCAGCCTGGTGTCCACCAGGATGACCCCCAGATCCTTTTCTGCAAAGCTGCTTCCCAGCTGGGTCAGCCCCCAGCATATACTGGTGCCTGGGATTGTTCTTTCCCATGTGCAGGACTTTGCACTTCCCGCTATTGAACTTCATGAGATTCATTGGCCCACTTCTCCAGCCTTTTGAGGTCCCTCTGAATGGCAGCATGACCCTCTGGTGTATCAGCCCCTCCTCACAGTTTGGTGTCATCAGCAAACTTGCAGAGGGTGCACTCTGCCTCATCATCGAGATCATTTATGAAGATGTTAAACAGGACTGGACCCAGTACTGATCCCTGGGGTACACCGCTAGTCACTAGCCTCCAACTAGACTTTGAGCCACTGATCACGACCCTCAGTGCCCAGCCATTCAGCCAGTTTTCAGTCCACCTCACTGTCTGCTCATCTAGCCCATACATCAACAGCTTCTCTATGAGGATCTTACGGGAGACAGTGTCAAAGGACTTACTAAAGTCCAGGTAGACAATATCCACTGCTCTCACCTTGTCTACCAGGTCAGTCATTTCATCATAAGAGTTTATCAAGTTGGCCAAGCATGACTTCCCCTTGGTGAAGCCATGCTGATGACTCCTGATGACATTCGTGTCCTTCATGTGCCTAGAAACAGTTTCCAGCATTAGCTGCTCTATCACCTTCCCAGGGATCAACGTGAGGCTAACTGGCCTGTAGTTCCCTGGGTCCTCCTTCCTGCCGTTTTTGAAGACAGGAGTGACAATTGCTTTCCTCCTGTCCTTGGGCACCTCTCCCAGTCATCATGATCATTCAAAGGTTATTGAGAGCGGTCTTGCAATATCATCAGCCAGCTCCTTTGGTACTCATGCGTGCAACCCATCAGGGCCTACGAACTTATTTATGTACATCCAATTTGCTTAAGTGTTCCCTGACCTGATCCTCTTCCACCAAGGGTATGTCTGCCTTGATCCAGCCTTTCTCCCCTTCCTTCCTCTGGGACTTGAGATGCCTGAAGGCTGGTCTTTCTAGTAAAGACTGAGGCAAAGAAGGCATTAAGTACTTCAGCCTTTTCTATGTCCTGTGTCACCAGGTCTCCTGCCTCATTCAGCAGTGTGCCCACATTTTCCCTGGTCTTCCTTTCACCATCTGTTTACTTACAGAAGCCCTTCTTGTTGCCTTCATATCCCTCACCAGATTTAATTCAAGTTGGGTTTTGGCTTCCGTAACTGTGCCTCTGCATACTCAGACAATGTTTCTGTATTCCTCCCAGGTTACCCACCTTCTGTATGCTTCCTTTCTGAGTCTGAGTTTTCCCAGGAGCTCCTTCTTCATCCACGCAGGCATCCTGGCAATTTTGCCTGACTTCTTACTCATTGGGATGGAGCTTTCTTGAGGTCAGAGAATGTGATTCTTCAATATTAACCAGTTTTCTTGGGCTCATCTTCTGTCTATGGCCTTATCCCATGGGATTCCCCCAAGCAGCTCTTTGAAGAGGCCAAAGTCTGCTCTCCTGAAGTCCAGGATTGTGAGCTTGCTTTTCACTCTCCTTTCTGCCCACAGGATCCTGAACTCTACCATCTCATGGTCACTGCAGCCAAGGCTACCTTTTACCTTCACATCCCCAATGAGCTCCTCCTTGTAGGTAAGTATGAGGTGCAGCAGAGCACTTCTCATAACTTCTGTATCACTTGGGTCAGGAAGTTGTCATTGATGCACTTCAGGAACCTCCTGGATTGCTTATGCCATGCTGTGTTGTCCCTTCAGCAGATATTGGGGTGGTTGAAGTTCCCCATGAGGACCAGGGCCTGTGAACATGAGAGTACTTCTGGCTGTCTGTAGTAGGTCTCACTCCCTTGTTCTTCCTGGTCAGGCAGCCTATAGCAGACACACACTACAATGTCACCCACATAGGTCTGGTCTTTAATCCTTACCATAGGATCTCAGTTGGCTCATCATAGCTCTCAGCTCATCATATTTCATAATCTTACAGAATTAACCCAGAAGCAGAGAATTTGATAAACATGATCAGAACTTACCAGGTTTAATAAATCTTCCACTCAGATTTAGATTGATATTTGTTTGTTTGTTTGTTTGAACACTGTGGTTCATGCATTTCCATAGTGAACACTGAGTGATATATGGTTGTATTGTTATTATCTACTTCAGAGCTAATGATTTCATGAATCCAGTGAATAATCTTGTCCCTCTTTAGAAAAAAAAAGACTGGCAAACTTGCATTTTAAGTTTGAATATGAAAACTTTTTTTTTTAATAAGTCCTTGATGTTCTTTTTGAGGAAAGCTATTACAAACCCCAACACACAGGATATGCAATTCAAGTTTAAGTCAGAAGAAAACCTAATAACACAAACATCTGTAGGCTGAAATTTTTATTGAGCTGTTGCTTTGAGACCATGGTTCAAAATCTGTCTCTTACCTATATCCCAATTCTCAACTATTTTGTGTTCTATGTAAGTTTAAAAAGTAATGCAGTGAAGAACCTAGGAAAAAAGAAAAAAACAAGTATTCTTCTGTTCAACTATTTACTAGAGCAGGCAACAAAGTCACTGTGGAATAATACTGCAACTTGGAGAAGAATTTGGCCAAATAATTTCTAAGTTACAGGATATTGAGGAATATCCATTAAAACTTCAAAATCAATAAATAAACTATAGCAAGGAAATACACTGCAGAAAATCAGAAATCACAAAGAAACAAAAAATGTTAATGGAAACAGCATACTAGCTAGCTAGAGTAATTTTTTGACAGATTAACTATTATTAGACTAGATCAGAATACATTTTTTGATGTGCCTGGAGGACACAAGCTGTATTGATGCTCAAGAGAAAGGCCTTTTGGGAAACAAATCTATCTTAACTTAAGGAAAATCTGGGGGGAAAAAAGCTTCAATTCTTTGGTCAGTAATAAAGATTTTTCTAGGAGATGCTGGAAGGAGAAGTGATTTGCAGCTACAGGGGAGCTAAACCATTTTGTTGTATGATTTGTCTGAAGAGGCTACAATTTTCAAGCTTGGGAGTAACAATTTTAAGTATTTATGTGCTTTATTTATGGGGTAAATATATGGTCTGATTAAAAAAAATGAGCAGATTCGTCTGGAAGTATTGATTTTGTGTTTTCAAGTTTCTCTGCAACTACAATATCTATAAACACTTCTTTTTAAAATGAAAGCTTACATTACTGCTTAAGCAAGTGTCTCTGGGATTTGGGATTTTAGAAAAACTCTCATTAAGCCTTGTGGGACTTGCAATAGAAATATGATGTTAAGCTTAAGGGCGTACAGGTAAAGCCAGCATAAAACTTTGAACAATACAGTCCTGAGTCCTAGTCTGAAAAGTCTTTATCATGACCTTCAAACTAAATTCACAACTCACAGGCTTTGAATCAAACAATTCACAGATAGAATGCTATATATGAAACCTTTCCAGTATGTTGAGAATATGTAAAGTGAAATATCTTTATAATAGGAACATGAACATCTCTGTAGTATCTTATGGACTAGGATATGAAACCCCAAGCAAACAAAGAGAAGAGAAAGAAAAAAAGAGGAACAGTCTTTGTAGTAAAGTAAGTGAAGGACTCATTTCATAGATCCAAATGTTTAATAGCTCTTGATTTGTAAGGTGTTTGAATGTCAGATATTTTGGCTAGGCATAAATTTCCTGTCATAATAAGATACTGGCAAACAATGGTCAGAAAAATGAAAATCTTGAAATAGCCATAGGAACTCTATAAAAAAGAATCCAGATAGTTAGCAAAGATGATGAATGTCAGTTTAAATAAAAGGAGTACACAGAAGAAGATAAAACAATACCAGTCTCATCTCAAATATTTGCAATAGTAAAAAAACCCATATGCTGATAGCAAATTTATGTTGTGGGGTTATTCCTTCACATATAAGTCAAATATGTTAACTTATGAGGCACATCATAGGGGCATCTTAATTTGCATTAAAACTGGCAAGTGCAATACCAACATGAGCAATGATATTTGCTTAACTAAAATATTGTTTCCCATTAACTCCGTACACACTAGAAAACAGGTGTTCCTAAACCAGGTCTTCCTGAATAGGAAATCCTTCTTTAAAATAGCTACTGAGGGCACTGAAGGACAAAAAACATGTGTTCCATGTCCATCTGAGGAAGTTTATATCTGTTTTTTTAATGAGCTGAACTCAAAAGAATACCATAATACATTCGTAAATGGCATTCATTCAGAAGTGCCATCAAATCTGGAAGGACCTTTCTGCTAAGACAAATTCAGAGCTATGCTGGAGTCTTAAAATTGATTTTTTCATGAGAGTGTAAATATTCACACACTGAGAAAGGAATACTTTACAATGAAATGAACAAAATGTAGGATCAGTGGAAAGGATCATTAGAAATGAATTATCAAATGGTTTTTGTTTTGTTTATAACTAGATATTACATAGCTGTGATTAGTAAGAGACATCTGTAGAAGAGTAGATTGACAGAAACCTACCCAGTAACTGCCACTAGCTGAAACTCAAGGGTAATATTGACACTGTTTCTCTCAAACTTTCAAAGCTATATAAACAATAGTAAGCTTGGAAGAGTCCATCTCCTCACCTAACATAGGGTTTCCCATACTTACAGACATAAGCCCACCCCAGAGACTATCCGCTTAGGAAAAAAAACTCAGATCAATGCAACATAAAATTGTTTAGAAATGAACCTGATAAAAAATGGAGTATTTCAAAAGACTACAGAAGTTTATGACTTCCTGTTATAACAGGGGCCAGAGGTCAGTCAGCATAGTCAGATGATTTATTTATTGCTATATCCGACTCAGCACAAATTGCCTGACATTAGCTGTTTATTCAAAAGGAAAACACTTGCTGTGGTACAAGCAAGCTGTGCTAGCTACCTCGTAGCCAGCGCCACTCATAGCCTGGGAACCAGAAAGAAGTTTCAGGACTCTGGTTTCATAAAATATCTGGATAGTTGTCTCACCAGTAAATGAGATATGAAGATTTCTTTTGGAAGATACCAGATTAATATAAAGAAAATGTCAAATAAAATTAAATTGTTGGCCTTCCATCATTGTTCAGATGGATTAAATGATGTCAGGCTGTGACTGGTGACTTCACACTGCCCACTTCTGATGGTTAAAAGGCAGACGTCAGGCCCTGAGAACTATTTTGGTTACCTAAATCAAGGCAGCCCTCAGGTTTAAAATGCAAATGTTGGACATTGGTCTTTTGCACATGCCCAGTACAGACTCACAGCTGTTGCAATTCACAGCTAAGCACCAAAATTCCATTGAAATCCCTCCTTAGCTTAGTCTAAAGATATCTAATAAACTCAGATAACACCGAGTTCAGGTCAAACCATGGATGAAAGAAGCTATTGCAAAAGCCATTTTATAATAACAAATAAAGCTCTCACCTCAAATGTAAGAATTTGATTTCTAGGTTCACTTGAACATGAAGTAAGCTCAGGCCATCCATTTCCAGTTGCAGAGAAGTACCCTAATGTGCAAAAGGAATACGTCACTCTCCAACTTTTTGTCTGGAACTGAGCCACTTTGCAGAAAGGCAGGTATAATTCTAGAGCTAAAAGAGAACAAGCTAGAATGAGAGCTAGAGTAGCAGGTAAGTCCCCACTCAGTCACTTGCTCACTCTCCCCCAGCATGATGGGGGAGAGAACCAGAAAGGCAAAAGTGGGAGAACTAGTGGGTCAAGATACAGTTTAATAAGTGAAAGGAAAAAAAAGAAAAAAAAAAAAACCTCATGATGCAAAAGCAATCACTCACCACCAGCAGACTGATGCCCACCCAGTCCCCAAGCAATGGTTACTTTGCAAAAACTCCCCACCCCCAGTTTTATTGCTGAGCAAGACCTCACATGGTATGGAATATTTCTGTGGTCAGCTTGGGTCAGTTGTGCCAGCTGTGTCCCCTCCCAGGTTCTTGCTCACACCCACCCTACTCACTCGTGGGGCCACAGTGAGAAACAGAGAAGCCCTTGACACTGTTCAAGCACTGTTCAGCAATAGCTAAAACAGTTATCAACACTGGTTTGGTCAAAAATCCAAAGCACAGCACCCTATGGGCTGCTATGAAGAAAATTAACTCCATGCCAGCCAGATCCAGTACACCTGCTCTCACTGAATAACCTTCTACAAACTCCTTGGAGCTCTCACCCAGGCCCTGCAGTCACCCTTCCAGCACCATTCATCAACTTCTGTAATACACAGGCTGAGAACACAGGTGAAGTCCCCAGTTCTGCAAAGATACTCCTATGGACAGGTTCTTGACCCAGGAACAGCTCTATAAACCTGGGAAAGAGAAGAATATTTCTTAATATTAGGGTTTTGATGCATTAAAAAAAAAAAGTGTTTCTGAAATATAATGAGTATTTATAGGAAAGTTCAGTATGACAGGCTTAAAATTAATGAGCTTCATACCATTCACCCCACGCAGTGCTGCTGCTCATTCTGATGGCACACTCTACTCCTTAATGTGATAAACAGTATATCTGGCAAGGCAAAAAGCCCAATTTAGAGGTCTCATCTTCACTTATGAGTGTGGATTAATGGCTTTCTAACATGTTCTCAAGGTGAAGGACAACAGTAGTATTCTACATTGTATTTCTAACAATGCTGTCTTGCAGGCAACAAGCAGTGGAGGCACAATGGGTCACTGTTCGTTTGGAAGTACATTTTCACAAATATTGAAGATGTAAAGTGAAAAGCTGAGCTTGTTTTTTCTAAGCTAGCAATTCACCTTCCCAAGGAAAAGATAATGATTTGCTTACTGCAAGTCAACGTTATTTAAAAGCAACATTTTCAAAAAATGTCCTTGATCATCTTTGCACATGAAGGGAAATATGCATACATAATACAAACCTTTCTTGTTTACCCCACCTAACAAACAGGGGTAGACATCTTCTAATGGATATGCCAAAGTATTGATTCAATGGGAAAAACTCCTTTGTTATTGGGTTTAAAAAGACACGTAGGTAAAAGAAAGGTTGCATCATTTTTCTAACACCTCACATTTTGTTCTTTCCTAGAGATGAACATGTTCTCCTCACAGTATGCCTTAAGCCCTCTACTTTTTACCTTAACATAGAGAATCTTTATCTATAGTGTTTTGCAGTAATAACATCATAATGGCTATATAGTAAAGTCTAAATGTGTAATATAAATTATTTTGTCAGTCTTCTACCAAAAAAAGTAATCCTCTCATTGATTTTACAGTGAAAAATAATGTGAAGTTTAAGGGAACAGATTTTCTTTTATTTTAAGTTTACAGCTTTCAGAAAGCATTAATTCTTCTGGTATTTGCCAGACCCCATACTAAAAGAAGATATGATGTCTTTGATTTCTAGAAGATCAATGCAGTGGCAGGACACTTCTTTTCACAATGCCAAAATGAGGATGGGAATGGAACTGGCTGATGGTAATTCAGCTTCTTGGAATAAACCTTGCTTATTCTATCGGCTAATACCATAACTGTTGTATACGAAAACATGCCATTTCCCTGAAAAAAAAAAGAAAAAAAAACCAGCACAAAGTGCTTACCTTAGCTACCATCTTCTTGGAAGCTGCTGCAGTAACAATGGTGGAATGGCCACATGAGAACTAGCATTCACATAGGCCACTGCAGGCCTGTCGTATAGTCATTATGTAGGTACCTCAGAGCCACAAATAAATTCTGTCTGGCCATTCTTTTTTCCTTCTAAACAGAATTTGGAACCGGAATAATAATCTGATCCTATGTTCCTCTTTAAGAAAGTATTGTGTCATTCTTATACAGGCCACCCCCCTTTCCCCCCGCCCCGAAAAAAAAACGAGAACCCCTCACAATAACAAAATCCATTATTAGCTTGATTACACAGCATGATAGTAAAAATAATTAGAAAAGTACATACATTCCTGGTAGAACATTGGGTAAAACTGAACTAAATGAGAATATTTCACATTTTCTTCAGCATTGGAATTTACTTAGTATTTGTTTAGTACTAAATTTTTGGATACATGATAGATGCTTATCTGAATTATTCAGTGTTATGAAACCTACTGCTATGTATTGTGCATCATAGTGCATTCTTCCAGCCTCTTTCACAGTAGAACCTAAACAAAAACCCCCAAGTCTCATTTATCTCACTAGATGGCAGGACTAGTGACTTCCTAAAGACTTCACATATTTTAGCACATGCTTGGGTTGATCTAATCCGAGCTCATCTATCCTGTACTGTCAGAAGTAGTGGGCAGATCGTGTAATTTCTTCATTTTCTTTCTCCAGTGAACAATAGTTTTGGGGAAAGTGTTTGTAGAGGCACATTCTTCTTTCTTACTCTCACTTCAAATACATGATTTGCAGCAAAACACATCCCATGAGACATAGTTGCTAAGGGAGCCACAGGACTATAAAATAAAACTGCTTTGACCTGGCTTTTCAGAGCACCTCCTGACTCCCTTTGGGCTCATGTTAAGCTGTACTAATGCTCACTAATACCTTGGGATGGGATGTGCAAGAATACTGCTCTGAGAATGATGTTATGATTTTTGATGATCATTCTTACCATAAACTCTGGATTTTTTAAACCAACTACCAGAAGAAACAACAGATGATTTTCTGCAGCAGTGTCACATGGTCCAAGAGGCAAACAGCCATACAAAAATAGGTTGGTCAAAATTTTCTTGTTCTAAATACTATCACTCCTTATTCTAAATGACTAATCTAATGAATCTAAATACATATATGGACATGTCCATGAGGGTAGGAAGAATTTTTCCGTTTCACTTTCTTCTGACTTTCATAAGCATGTTAAGCTTACAGGATTTTTTAAAATTTGCCCACTCATTTAAGCAACAAGCTCCTAAATATAGGTACTTGAATTAATTGTAATGAACCTGTATGGGATTTTACACACATACACACACATACGCATGCGTGTGTATGAGTTGGGAGAAGTTCCATAAAATCATGAGATGAGTAAATATTTTACATTGTTCATCAAATATTTTCTGCAAATATTTTAAACAATTTTTCATGTAGCCAGACCATAAAAACTACCATAATACTGTGAAGAATAATTAACGTCTCTTGAGCAATTATGGATGCCTCCATAGGAAGGCATGAAGTCTCATCAACATTCATAACTACAATGGTATAATATGGACAAGAAATTTTATCTAATGATATTTTATATGTTGAAGAATTAGGATATAAAACTCTTTTACCCTTACTGAATAGAACTGAAGTTACTCCTCTTGGCTGCCTACATTTACAAAGTGATTTGTCAATATAATATTCCACAATGGAGAGTTCAACAGATCAGTTTCAACTTAAAAAGGAAATACTGTTTCTCCTCTATTTTAAGTATGTTGGCTCTTAATTTCATTTAGCGAATACAGGAGTATTGGTTTTCTTATACATCTGTCAGGTCTTTTTACTTCTTTCTAGACTCAAAATTTTCTGTGTGTGACTCAGTATTGTTGTACTAGGACGTTCTCTCATACACATATACCCTTATTTTTATTACTTGTTTTGGCCTTTTTATTAGGCCTTTGGCCTATTACCTGTTTAGACTTTTTTAGGTCATGGATAGGACTTCAAGTGACTTAATTTTAATCATCCTTAAATTGTCTGTCCAATCTTAAACTAGTCTTTAAAACCACCTCAGCAGTGAAGACAGATGAGTCATCCTCTATGGATGCCGAAGACTGTTGTTTAAATAAACAGAATAAACTTATTTCTGAAGGTGACATTCTGTTCCTTCACCAGCTTTGGAAAGAACCCGAATGAGTCTTGGACCAGACACTCAGCTGTTAGACGGCTAAAATAAGATATCTCTCCTTCTCCAAACTGTGACTAGAAAACAGTGAAATATTACTAGTAATATTTTGGTATTAGAACGTGTCAAAGATTTATATAAGGACATTTATCTTTGTAATACTCTCTTCCCCTCTTAATGTCACAATATCATCATAATCTCTCTCAAAGGGCTGAAATTAAAGCATCAACTTTCCTTTCCAGAGGTTACCTGAATTCATTTTTACCCATTTTTAGCCCAGAGCTTCAGCTCAAGCAAAAAGAAGGCAAGTATGAAGAAAAGTGTAGTCGACAGCAAAGACTTGTGTTGTCAAGGGCATTATAGGACAGAACCTGGATGGACCTCTCACATATCCACCTGGAAGTTAACACTAAGGGCTAGAATTCTGGGTGCACCTAAGCAGGACTATAGAAATGTACTTGGAAGGAAAACTGAATAAAACAGATGCATTAGGAATTTTCAGAATGATATTTAGCTCTTGTAAGACTACTGTATGTACTAATGAGGATGATTAGGGACACGTCAGGTAGTTTATTTGCCCAGTTCCACATTCTGAAGCAGTGTGATCCTTGCTCTTAAATGGAAAAGTCCGAAGAATTGCAAACACTTTCTTTGTATACTTTGTTCAATATTGTATAGACTTGATCCACTTAAAATACTGATTTCTTTTCTCCACACAACCATCTTCCAAGGTGATTCAGTCGGGGTGGATGATTGCTTCTTCTCAACCAATTCTTACTGCTTAAGTAGACTCTAGGTCAGTCAGCAGCCCCTTTTACTTTTAGTATAACAGTCTAAGAGTTGGTTCCCCAAATTACAAAGCTGACTCTTTACCCATAAAATAGCAATACTTATTTGTTTACTTTTAAATACTAAAATTTTCTTGGTTACATGAAGCGTAATAATCCTGAAAGATAAACACTACTGATTTTAGTTATCTCTTCATCTCAATTTACTGTAAACTCTCAGGAATAACAAACACTTCAGAAACAGCTGTTGTCAGATATACTAGCTAAACATCTTCCTCATTATTAGTATCTGTTTTTTGCAGGCGGTGAAGTGTAACTTTGAACCAGACTTGTGTCCTGCACTTTCAGAAGCTTTTAACTCCAGGGAGCTTTTGATTTGCATAAGACTGCTACACAGAGTTTTATTCCAGGTCTCCCATGCTTCTCAGAATTAACTCAGAGCTTGAATTCAGAGGAAGAAGGTCTCTTTTATTCAACGTCTGAGTGAACATGAAGCTCCAGGCAGCACATCCATTTCCAATCACATGTGAAGGTATGCATGATTATTTCATTTCTAATGGGCTTTTTAAAGTCAGCTATCAAGTACCGGGGGTAGGGGAGCGGTTTAGATTTGACGTATATAATAGAAAATCTTTTCTAAAGGCTCTGTCAAACAAAACCACACATAAATGAGATCTCTTATAGCTTTGAGCAATTCTTCCCTTAAATACCTCTTCTACAGAATAAAGCCCTGCTTTATTTTTCCTAGTCTTCCTTCCAAATTGCAGTCCTTTCTTTTTATGGCCCACGGCATTCTTTAGAGAAAGGGTCTACTGTATTACACCCATTCATTTGACTCCTCTGTTTTTTCTGAAGTTTCAAGGGGGCTAAAATCCCCTGGGTTTTCTCCTTAGAAAGTTTTTTTTGTGTTCCTGATTAGTTTCAAAACTGAATTCAGTTCTGCCTTTCTCCAATCTCCGTATTTTTCATGGTGTTTTCTTAATCAGAATTAGTCACACACAAACCTCATTTCTTTTTGTGCATATAAATATGATAGAAGTTTGTTCCACTAGTTGGATCTTCAGCTTTGATCATCTTCTCACTTAGCAAGATTAGACTCTTAGGTGACAATTTTCAAGTAACAAACTTGAATTACAGGACAAGAACAGCCATTTTGATGTTTTGAAAATGTTTTAATTCTTTATATTAATTTAATAAGAAATGAGATTGGTTTCCAAGTCAGAACTCTGTCTACTTGACATTTTCCTATCTGTAAGCAAGTGCTAGGAACCTAGCTAAAAACAAAGATAAAATCACAGCTAGTGGAGTTAGCAAATGTCTTGGACTATTGTCAAATACTCACTGCAGAATCAGTTGCAAGCAGGATTCAGCTGCAAAGAGAGCAAGCAAGAAGCACTATGCAATTGCCACTCATCTGGTTCAGTGCAAAGCTGGCCATGTTAGATTAAGCAGCTGATTATTTGATGTAGTGATTTTTTCCGAAGTGGTTAAAATGTGGTAACATGGGCCACGCTAACATCCGGTTGATACAGGGAAACCAGGAGCTATGAGACAAGAATAACTTTACATGGCACGACCATTTACAGAAGTAAATAGAAGTTAGCAGAGATATTCACCCAAAGAACTAATAAAAATGGAGTAAATCTTTTTAGAGACAAGAACAATACTACATCTAGTATTATGGACTGCATTATTTGCTAATTGTAAAAGCTGTGTCGATGTCTATTTATTAACAAAAGGAGCAACAACCATGACATACTTCTAGCATCTTTTATGTGATTAAAAGTGCTTTTCTTACAAGTGGAGTGTTGTTATATTAAGCCAATGTACATGACACTGGAAGCTTATCCTTTAGCAACAGAACCTTGTTAGCCAGTAGCATTACTATAAACACCAGAAATACAAACTGAAAATCACTTGGAGCCCTGAAAGCTGCAGCTAAATAGTAAAAGTTCAGATGGAGTATTTAAACTTCGAGTGAAGATAATGCAGTGGATTCAATTCATGCTTTCCAATATTTATTCTTCAATTTGGGTAAATATGTCTCTAATAAAAAATGCATGTGTAAATAAAGAGTTCAATTTCAAATTTTACTGCTTGCTTGACTTTGAAAATGTCCCTGTGATCATAAATTCAAAAATTTCTGCTTGACTGATCTGAGAGCCCGGGACTTCTGAAACGTTTTAAGGAAGAATTTCAGCACAGTGGAAAAAATAGCAAAGTTAATAAGTATCCTTAAAATTATTAGTGTCTTAAGAAAATCTATAATTCAACTTCAAGGAACCCTGCTGTCAGTACCTGGCCTGTGATGCAGAACCCTAAAAATTGCAGTGGGTCGTGTAAGGATATGTGGAAGGACAGTGTCTGCTCCTTTAAGGTATGTGGTCAAGGGCCTTTTCAATGCAAAAAGGGATATTAAGAAAAGGAGGAAGACACAAACAAGAACACAGAGAGACACAAACCTGTCAGACAAGTGATAAGGGCGGCAGTGATGAGAACAAACCTAGTCAACCGCACTAATTGGTAAGGATATGTGGAGTGTGGGAATGTTTATTTTTAAGTAAGATTATCTGACTAAGCACCTTGTCAAATTGGCATGATAAGGAAAAGGAGGGAGAGAAAGGCTCAGAAACATAAAACCTTCCAATTAGTCTTAATGAAAATAACCAGAAACAAACCTGGCCAGTTGCAGTAATTGATGGGCTACTGAGAAACTGCAGGCAAACAGGACTTTGCAACTGATAAGGATGCAGAACTGAGGGTCCGGGATGTTGGACGGGGTTCGGTGGGACTGTGCAAACTGATGAGGCAATGTGCAGGGGAGGAAGAAAAGAGGATGTCCTGGTTCCAGCTGGGACAGAGTTAACTTTCTTCCCAGTAGCTGGGGGTGTGTGTGTGTGCTGTGTTTTGGGTTTGGTATAATAGGAGCGTTGATGGCCCATTGATGTTTTGGGTGTTGCTGGGTGGTGCTTGCACCAGGCACTTTTCGGCCTCCCATGCCCTGCCAGGTGCAGGGGAAGCTGGCGGGGGGAGCATAGCCGGGGTGGTTGACCCAGCTGGCCAATGGGGTATTCCATACCATGTGACGTCATGCTCAGTATAAAAACTAAGGGGGGGGCGGGCCTCCGGGTTCCGGGACGGGCTCGCGAGTTTTCGGGTACGCGTTGGTTCAGCGGGTGGTGAGCAGTTGCATTGTGCATCGCCTGCTTTGTATATTCTATTGTTGTTACCACTGTTATTATTACTGTTCTACTTTGTTTTATTTCAATTATTAAACTGTTTTTATCTCAACCCGCGAGTTTTCCTACTCGTGCCCTCCCAATTCTCTCCCCCATCCCACCGGAGGTGGGGGGGTGAGCGAGCGGCTGCGTGGTGTTTAGGTGCTGGTTAGGGTTAAACCACGACAGAGGAATAGACAGAAAAGGGGCCGGTCGCGTCTAAACCGTGGCCGGTCAGTACGCTTGTCTGGCTGAGCCCTGAGCCTGATTACTGCAATCTGTCCTAACTCCCCATTAAATCTTTCCTTAAGTACCTCTCTAATCTCACTCTCCATCCTGTGCATGTGAGTGCTGCAAGGACTCAGTGCCGGCTGCTGGGGGACCATTGTGAGAGGACTGGGTGCCAGCTGCTGGAGTCAGACTGGGGATGTGTGTGACCCTGGCCTGTGGTGCTGGCAACTGGAGCAAGGGGGGGTCTTTACCTCCAGTCTTGGGGAGGGAACGGTGTGTGTTCCCAAAACCAGCTGCTGGGGGGCACCGGCGTGAGTGAGGCGAGTGATGGCTCAGCACCGGTGGCTGGAGCAGGACCGCAGATCACAGCCCATGTGCCTGGGCGGGGGCGAGCGTCTGTATCCTCCCCAAACCCGGTGTGTGTGTATAATCACCAGCAAACTTCAAGCTGGACCAGCCGGCGAGTAGGAGACCCTGGGTCGGGGCAGGACTCAGGTGGACAGAGGGTCTGTGCTGCTGTGCCCAGGGGGACCCGCGAGTGTGGGGTGCTGTGGGGCGAGTGTGTGAGTGCTGCGTGTTTGCAGCGAGCACCGAGCTGGACCAGCCGGCGAGTCAGGGACCCGTGGGGCAGGCAAGGGGGCCCGGGATCGGGGCAGGGGTGCTGGGCGGGCAGAGGGGCCGTGCCGGTACTCGGGGGATCTGCGAACATGCATGTGCTTGTGAACCTGGAGAGTCCCCCGAGTGTGCCGCACTAGTGACCTTCTGTCTGTGCCAGGCCAGGAGGAGGAGGCTGGGCTGTGCCCTTGTGTGTGTGTGAGTCCTCTATGGAGGGCTACGTCGGAGTGCCTCCTCAGTGGCAGTGCGAGTGACTGGCCAGACAGGAGCAAGTCCTGGGCCAGAGCAACTGGTGGTGAAGGCCACTCTCAACTAACATCTCTTAAGAGTTCATGTAATGTTTTATTAGTGATAGTCATCTCCCAGCTGTCTTTTTTATTTTTTCACCCTTTTGTTTGATGGCAACTTTCTCTTTCAAAGTGTAGCATTTCATCTTGTGAGATGACATAGTTGGCAGCGTCCTCAGGCCAACAGTTCAAATTATGATTACAGGATCCCTGTGTTAGATCATCTCCAAACATTTTTTATGGTATGAAATAAAAACTGCATTCTGCATTATTTTTAGTTCTTATTTTCTTATTCTTGTAGCTGGAAGAGCTCTATTATTCAGCAGATCAGCATTGTATGTATTAGAATACTGTGCCCACAAATAATTTATGAATTCATAATACCTGGATCTCAAATGACACTTAAATGCAATGCTCATTTTTCAGTCCATGATCAGACATGAGAAACTTGTAAATAGGATAAACAATTGTTAAATTCCAGTCAATTGGAATCAGGAGATTTGACCTCTTGGCTCTGCAGCAGACTCCTCATGTCACTCAGGACAATCTTTTGTTTCAACTGAAAAGAAGAGAGCTATTTCCTCTGCTTGCACCTTTTGCTTGTTTACTCTATTGACAATGTCGCATGTGTTTTGTATCAGGAATTTTTCCAGTCTTTATCTAGCACAGACAGATAGAAAATGATAGCATTTTTTAAGTATATTGTCACAGGTCTAATAGTCGATTGATTGAAGTTTCAATCAATAGAGTATTAGCTGTTGAAAAGTCCAGCTGGCAAGTACATTGCTTGTGACCTTTCACATTTCCCTTCCACTGATGTGTTCATATTCAACTGTGCTGTGTGTTTCCACGGTCCTTAGTGTTTATAACATCTAGTGATCTGTAAAATTCACAATCAATTATCAAAAGATCAACTGTAAAATAAAAAACCATGAAGAAGACTGCTCAGAAATTCTTGGACAAATAGCAAAATACATGCTCATACAGCTGTCCTGAGCAAAAGACAGTTTACTGATTTGGGGGGAACTTCAATCAGTGGAATTTATCAATTAACAAAAGTGCTAATCACCAATTTCGGCATTGAAAGAAAAAACAAACAAGCACTTTGGGAAAACAGCCCTTGCCTCTCTGAAACCTCTTCTCACCCCCTTCCGGGTTCCCAGTCTGTTGTTGCAGGCTACCTGGTCCCTTCGGGGCAGCAATGGGTACTGGGGCTCAGGTGTGGCAGAAATACTTTAACACCTCTTGAATTGTGCTAAGATCATTCTAACAAATACAACCATCCATAAATAAAGCTGGGTTTGAATTCTTGTGCACGATGATGGCTGAGCACTTTGTTTTAGGATGTCAGAAGTGTGGTCCTCAGCAGAACTCCAGCTTTTGTCATATATCAGTTCTTATCCACTGCACTGAATTCCCAGGTGAGGTTAAGACAAGAGGAGACACTTGCCCGTGGATCAGTGAAGCAGTCTAAGGGCATACACAGATCAGTGAATTAAAGAGGTTCAAGGTATTAAGTACAGTAAACAGATAGATAATCTGTAATGTATAGCACAACAGAGGAACAAAAAGTCACAAGAACACTAAGGAAGGACCACAAATTTAAGTAAAATTATAATGTAACTGAAAGTTTGCTTTCACTGATCCTGAGAGCAAAGAAGGAATTACATGTTTATAAATGCTCGGAGACAGTAATGCTGAGAAGTGTCCATCTGTTTTTAGATACTCACTAAAAATATTTGTTTTCAGCAGTGATGTGTGTTTAGTATTCTGGGTCTAAAACTGTGTTAGACTTGCAAGCAGAGTCACAATAATCAAATAAAACCCAATAACAGAAAGAATGAGAATGAACATGGATTTTGAAGACAGGATGAGAAGTGAAAGGCCTTGTAAATATCATGGTTAACCCTGGGGCTTATGTGGTGTGCGGCCAGTGAGTGTTCAGAGCAACAGGAATAGAGGTGTGATTAAGGGTGCTTTTCTTGTCTAATGGAAATAACTTACTCGTGGTATTTCAGAGAACTGAGTGGGGTTTTAACTGAAACAACTACCATTAATATCTGTGGAGATCAAATGACTGCATGAACTTTGTAAATGTTCTCTTTAGAGGTATTCAGCATTTGAAAGATGGAGGAAAATGAAGGCAAATTACTATGCAATTACCATTAATGCATTAAAAGATCATGTAATTGATGATATCACAAAATGCTGCACAACATACATAATTGACTAATATTTGGTAAAATCCTGGCCAGAAAATAAGTTAGCAAAATATTCTGATTGCCTTCCAGTTAGAAGGGCTGGCAGGACAATCTGTCTAGTCTTAAAATGAAAACTGAGATATTGATTAAGATTGTCTTGCCTATGGTATGTACAGACTAAACAGATAATATTTGAAAACTCTTTTTGCTTGTGTTCTGAAAGTTTTATTTAAAAAAAAAAAAAAGAAAAGAAAAATAAATACTTTCTCTGGAATACCATATATATCTTATTAAATACCTCAGTTGCACTTGGTTTTGTTACAGTGTTGTGTACCAATGTCACTAAAAACTCAGGTAACAATAGAAGTGTTACAACATTTTAACACCAAGAAAATCAGCCTGAAGAACAAACTGTTTGAAGTAGAAAACATCAACTTCTGATTTGTCATCAGACTATTCTGACTGTAAATGCTATAATTTTTGCATCATGAATTTTACTGTTATAGGACTGTATCTATTAGCAATGCCAGATAAGTCAAGTTACAGATGGGGATGTCTAAGCTGCTCTGCTTAGCAAAACACAGAACTATTTTGCCTTCAACGATTTTACAGTGTGATGTGTAAAGAATAAATAAATAAAGCATATTTATTTCTCCTCTACTAGTGCTAATCTACATAAATCCATGCAAAACATTCATGAATACAGAACATGTTGCAGCATTTTAAAAATAGTCATTAAAATAAATGGAAGAAAATGCTGTAAATCACGGTTCCTCTATGAAAGCAGGGTTCTATCACGTCCAAACTGAGCCATAAAACGGTACTGTCAGTAAAAGTGATGTGTTTACCCAAAGTACACTTTTAAAATTTAGTGCAGAGATAAAATGTATTTGCTGGGAAACCTGTATGAAATGCACTAAGTTTAACATTTGCCGTCTAGATAGCAGCAAAGAAAATACATGTGTCTATATGTTTGTCTTCTTACACACAGCAAGTTGAATTGATCAACACACTATTTCTAAGTGAGTCAGACTTTTTTTACTTTAAGCTTAATATATTCATAATGTAAATTAAATGTAACATCATTTGCTTTATGTCATTCTGTTGTATATTCACATTAAATTATATTGATTCTATTTCATAGCATAGAAAACCCAAGCAATAACTGATTATCAAGTAAAAACAGAGAAAATTAAAAAGCAAAGTTAGGATCATTCACCTATTCAATTGTGAGTAGATTATACAAAGACAGACAAATAGTAGATAAGATGTAGACTAAATTCTCTTATTTAATCTGTATTACTGGCTAGCTTTTTGTTTATTATTTCCATGCTTTATCTGCATTGATGCTTTTACACAAAAGTACATCAGAGGTATTGGTTTTGTGCAAGGTCAATTCTAAAAGAGACATGTTGAGCACAGAATAGCCAAGCAGTTCTGTTGGACTTTTTTTCATGTGTATGCTTACTGGCAAAAGCAACTAGCATAATGCTAACAAGATAACATAATGCATAAGACTGGCAAATGGAAAAGAACTAAAGTATACTCTTTCCTTTAAAGACAATTTGCAAAAAGAAAAAAAAAAAAAAAACCAAAAACAACCCACATCCTTTTAAACTTATTAAAAACACTTGAAAGACTTGTCCTGTGTATCAGATATCAAAGCTAATTCTGGCTAGCCGAGTACCAAAGCCCTAGAGATTATTCTGGGTTGTTGGAAGGGGAATGAACATCAAAATAACTATGGAACTTGGAAATACAAAATGGTTTTCTCATTTTGGAGTGATTGTCTGATCTTTGAGAGAATCAACAGTTGTTTAGATTTCATGTTCCAATTCTAGAAGTGTCGAGCACCTTTCCAAATAATTTTTCCAGTATCAAAGACACCCTGCAGAAGCACCCAGACATTTTCAGTACCAAAACACTGTGGGACAGATCTAATATTGCCAGAGGCTATCCAGAGGATGATGCCTTTTTTTTACCATTTTGGATTTCCATGTAGCAACCGAATTTTGCACCTTTCCCCTAACCTATTGGAAGGGAAGATGATTGTATGACTCATAGTTCTTTGAGAAAAATTAGGGATATATTCCAGATCTTAGTACAAGGGTTTTTTGAATTTTATCTTGGCTAAAGAAATGTTTGTTTGGGTTTTTTTTCCAAGTAAGTATAACTTTTGAATAGTATTCATTCATTCTTTATAGGGCATAAGAAGATGCTAGGGGTTAGACAGAAATAAGTCAGACTCATGGTATTGTACAGGCTTAGGTAAACAGGAAGGCATATACCGTACAATCCTCAAGTAAAACAGCCTCTCCAGGACTTGGGGAGAGTAGTTTACTCACTTGTCCGTTTCTTCAAGTTGATGGATTATTCTCATGCCTGAGAATTCCTGTGTCATTAAAGTAAAATAGTATCAAGTATCTGCTATCCAAGACTTCCTAAAAAACAGGGGAAAGATTTATGTGACCTTCATTCCCACCATAACACCTATGACTAGAACATCTATCAGTTTTCACTCATGTAAAATCTCATAGAAATGCACAAACTAATGATCCTGATTCTAAAAATCCTGATTCTAAAAATCCTATTTCTAAAAATCCTTCAATGACTGGTTGTCAGCTTTCAATAAACATAAACTTTGGAATAAGTAATCTAGTTAAATAACTATGGGACTGAAAACAAAACTACCCCCCACACCAACCCGGTCCTCCTATTATTTATAGCCTTATCTTCTTCAGCCCTGTCTGCCATTAAATAGTAACCTTTTTGCAGCAATGAGAATATCTTTCTAGGTATTTATCTAGTGCCAGAAATAATAAGGTACCGATTTTAAATTAATCTCCGGGAAAAATCAGCCACTGCCTGGGAGATCAAATGCAAAGTTGCCGTGTAGCATTACTGAAACAGAGTACACAGGGAATTCAGCATGCCGTTTGTGTCCCACAGGTCTCACGTACCAGTGTTTCATTGTAGGCAGAACTTAAATTCTCCATGGCTATGAAGTATGAAGCACATTGATAAATAGAAATAAATATTTTGCTTAGAGCTATACATACAGTTTTATTCTCTAGCAATGAGAAAAATTAGATGCTCCCATCAGCTAACTGCTAAAGTTGATAATGTACTGATCATAGAATTACTTTCATTATTTTCTGCTTATTTCCAGTAGGACTGTTCGAACAGTATCTCTGGTTCAGGATGACAGATCATATTTAGACTCAAACTGAACACAGCAGAAGCAAATGTTGCAGAGGTAACTGGTATCAAAACCTTTGCCTATCTTCTCCACTATACACTCAGACTAAATAGCTTTGGGGAGATGGAAGCTAAGAAGGGAAAAGGGAACAACATACAAGAAGATAATCTGTCATCAAAAGAGGACTAACATTCAAGAGACATCTATAAAAAAAGTGATTGAGAGTCAAGCACGTGGTCCTGTGTCTTGCAAAGTCAATTTTTAGGTTAGACTATATGGGACATCCTTTTTCACTGGAGGAAATTTGAAGCACATATTTACTTTTTCAGTTAGTTAAGCACCCAATTGATGCTATTTAAACTACCAAATGTGTACGTGCACATAAACAAGTCCACTTTCTCCAGTACATGTCAAACAAACAAGTGTGCTTCTGACTGCATTATAGCTTGAGGAAAAAGTCTTCCACCTCAGTGTGTTTATAAACCTGGCTCTCTTTTCCTGCTTATAATGGTCTGAAAAGAAGCTTGCAACCACACACAGTGTGTGCAGGAGGGGAGCTTACACTGACCGCAACAGTCAGTACAAAAACCTAAGCTGAACATGGAGCTCCACATGGAGCCCAGATCGTTTTCAAGGTTTCAATAATACTCTTTCTTTATATAAAAAATTCCCACCACAAATCAATAACTATGAACATGTTACATTAACCTTCCAGTCACACCTTTATGGCAAATCTGAACCTTATTGCTAAACATTTGGTTTGCTTTTTTTCTTCTCATACTGGGCACAAAGAAAAGCCTTTATGAACAGAGTTTGCACTTGTGGTAATGGATAAGAAAGTATTACAACTGTTTCACTCTTCTATTTTGGGAAAAATGAAATCAGTTTTACCAATCAAGGTAAAAATTCTGGCCATGAACCATAAATATGGCCTTGGAATATGGCCTTGGACCATAACCTATGGGCTGGGTTAAGGTCAGTCAAATCTGGAGAGGAAAAGAGAGATTAAAAATATATGAGAGATATGCTGCTGAATTTGTTTCCATTAAGAAGGATTCTTTTAATCTGTTTCTACTTCATCATCTCACATTAATATAATAGTAGTATTACCTGATCCTAGTGCTTAAAATAGGTACATTATATTTAGAGTATTATCCATATATGATTACTTCAGATTCCCTGTAAGAAGATTAAGAGCTGCATATCACCGATTTTAACTAGCAAAACTACTGGTTATACATAATGCAGCTTTTGGCTGCAGTTAAAACTGGAAAAACTATGTCCAAACAAAAAAACTTCCAACTCACCAAACTGTTTTGACAGTCAAACTTTTTTAGCATTTTAGCCTAAAGGATCTGCACTCAAAGATGAATAAGCCAATGCAATAATCCCCAAAAAGAAGACGTGGAAGTTTATTGGTTCATCCTAACACTTTTCTTTTATACTGCTGAGTCAAATTTGGTGTCTATAAAATGCCAGAGGAACTGAAAATTGTAAGGCTAATAAGATGTTTGTACTGCAATTGTTTCTGATGTTATATGACATATCACAATAAACTAAACAAGATGGGTGGAAAGAGCCAGAGAGTTGTCTCAGCAAGAAAGAGCAGACTAGTTAAAGAACACAATGGAAGTGTAAGCAGAACAGCAATTCAGAGATATCAAACCTGCATTTCAAAGAGATTTTCTGCTGCCTTTTGTGTCTGGACAAGCCTAACTGCTTCACACTCATCTTCGCTGTACATAAAACCAATATACAATGATAGTAATGCAGGGAATAACAGAAGGAAAAGAAAATAGGATTTGAAGTTCCTCTCATTCATTTCTATTCATTTGTTACCCAATAAAGGAGGTTATAACTAGAAACCAAGCAGCCAATTTTACAAAGTAACTGAGGCAGTGAATTAACACTGACATGGTCCCCTTAGCATCCATGATTGGTAGATGCCAACCTAAGAAAAGCTCCTGAGTTTTGCAGACCTAAATTTTTGGTTGATTTTAATAATGATAATTCTTAATAGCGCTTTTTGGGTTTTTTCCATTCTGTTTCTTTGTTTCCAATTTTATTACCAAATACTTATCCTACATTTTATCAATGTCATGTCCTGATCTCCCCCAGACACACACTGATCTTTAAATCTGTGCCTCTACTGATGCCCGTACATCTAAGTAGAATAAAGCCAGGGAGGCACCTCTAACATGGCAGCACTGACCATCCATATTGCATTCCACGTTCCCTCACACTATTTTTGTCCCTGACTGATAGTATTCACTGGGGCAATATCCAGACATGGTTCAGGGAACATGGGGACTGTCTCTAGTGGGAGTATGAACCTGACTGCACCGTTGCTACAACTACCTCCAACACTATAATAAGCTTTTGAATCCTCAGACTCTATAATGCACTTTCCTGTCATATCCAGACTAGAATATCCCTAGAAACTGGAATACCTCTTGTTTCAGAATGTGTAAACCCCATTGCAATGGGCTGAATCAGAACACATTTTAGATATCCTGAACCTGAAAAACATGCACACACGTTTATGCCTTCAGACCACAGAAAATATATGGGGTCCAGAGGAGGGCACAAGCTAAGTCCTAGGTGGTATAGATGCATCTTCAACATTAGAATATCAGGATAGACCCAGCCCAAGAGATCTGGCTAACAGTGTGCCCTCCTGTTTCTCATGAGTAGTGAATCAAGAAACTGCAAGTTCATTTTTGAGAACTTCACATTCATGGTGTGTTTTAGAGTTTTCTCTGGCAAGCTCTAAGTACCATTCTGGCTACTGGCGAAACCAAATTCCTAAGTCAGTGGAGAGCAGGCTCCTTTAGTGGAGGCTGATTAGTGTCCCACAGTGCCAGCAGCAGATGGGGAGGGCAATTCAGGAAGCCCATATAATCACGCATGAAGGCCCAGACCTACCTAGATAAATGTTCAGTGAAGAGGTCTAAATGGCCATTTAACAGTATAAAAAGATACAGAGCAGAGAGGAAAAAGTTGGAATAATTAAACAGTGCAGATAGTCATCTTGAAGACCATGGTAGCCCTGATGGTAAAACTAATTGTTTATTCATTGAAAACTATCTGCCTGGGTACTCTTCTACTACAAATAAGAAGCCACCTCTAAATCAAAAGGTGCTGGCGTGGAGCATTCTTAGAAGAATAAGGATCGAAAGAACTGTGCTTCTGCACAGATTACCTAATTCAGATACTGATCTAAAAGCACTGTAGATCCGATGAGATGAAAACTGGGGACTCAAACTTCTCCACAAAATGCTAAATTCAAAAGAAACCATGTTCATAATTAGGGGCAAGAACAGCAGGTACCAACCTTAGATGTCTCAATAGTAGAAACGTCCATTAGGCATACAGCAGAAATCAATTATGTACCATCTAATCTGGAATAGTCTACGTGCATTTGTCTTTTTTCAAACAGTAGATAAATATCCTCTCAGAAATGCCAGTGCAGTTTGTCATCCGGTGTTTTTGATTATACAGGAATATTCTCAAGTCTGTGAAATTCACCATGAAATGGCTAAAACATTAGAACAAAAATGAAAAGGACCTGATATATATGATAATTAAATGTAAATATTTCTGAACCTAAATCCAGTGGCCAGAGTTAGTAGTAACTCCCCTTTTCACATTTATACAGTGACTAGTGCTGTGATTGTAAATGTGAGAGAAGCAACATCCTGACCAGCCAGTTTAAAATATTATATGCTAGAAATGGGCTTCTTCAACCCAATGAATCGTTGTACATGGCAAGCTCTTAGGATGTGCATTCCATCAAGCTGACATTACTGAATCTAGGAAAGCGGTCTTCAGTGAAAGATGTTTCTGGAAATATTCTAACAAATGCTTGGATAATGCTTCTATCAGCTGACTATCTCATTTATACAAGGCTGGGGGCAGATCCAACTGCTGACATGAACCTTTTAAACAGTCAAGTTCAAGTTCCTGCTCTGTCCAATTCACATAACAAAGCAGATGCCTGAACAGAGAAAGTCTCTCTAATCTAGCTCATTTGTCTAGCAGCTCTCCTTTAACAGTGCAGTAAACAATAAAACATTTTCATAATTTAGAATTATGCTTTCAAACAGGAAAAACTAGTGCTAGTCCAAAGTAATTTACAATGTTAATTAGGCAAGGATTCTAAATAATTGCATGCATTTTCTCGGTTTATAGACACTTCTAACAAAAAAATATGGAGAGCTTACTAGAGAAGGAGTCTAAATTCTAACTGCTGCATTGTAGCTCGCCCTTTAGCCTATGTTTTGTATTAACCTCTGGGATGTAAAATCTTAATGAGCTGCTTGACTCCAGATCACCAGTGTTCCGAAAACTCTCTAATAATACAAATTAATTTCATAAATTAATGTGATGTTTTCTCACATAATCATTACATTTTGATACAACCCAATGTAGATTTCAATTTTATAGTAACTTAATCATTGAAACATCACAAAAGGATGTGCACTGTTCTTATTTGACAATTTGAGTCTAAACGGCAAAGGAACAGTGATGACAGTAGAATCTATATAAGCACCTATCTTCAGGACTATGATATGTTTTGATGGAATAATTAGCATGTAGATGCTATTTTCCAGCCTTTTCAATAGTTGCATGTAATAAAAGAAATACAAAAATATTTTCATCCAATTTAGGAGAGTACCACATAAAGGCCATTGGAAGGCTTACCTTATGCATAATGTATATAACCATATTACTTTGTACCATGAAACATCAAAACCTACAAAAGTTAATTATTGAATCTTGATTGCTCATGTTCCTTATTTTTTCTTCAATAAAACTGATAAACTGATTTATTTGTTATGAGAAAAAGGTCCTTATATTCTCTTCAAACTATCAGGGTTTAAAAAAAAAAAAAGAATTCCACAGCTCTCCTTTCTCTTCAGCTGGATATTATATTGAGAAATTTTACATGTAAGTTTTACAGTAAAAATTATTGTAATGTTGAGAAAGATAATGGGATTGAAAGACAAATCTTAAAAAGATGCTTGTAAATTTGAGAGAGATACAATGACTGGGGAATGTCATTGGTTATGAAAAAAACATATATGATATCAAAAGGTGGTCTTAGCTTTTGCGTATTATTTGTACATTTCATTTGCAATAAAGGTCTTTATTGTTCCATTTTCTTCCCATAGCAACTTTTACAGAGAAAATAAGTGCGACATTGCAAGACTATACCCAGGTATACGGTAACTAGAAAATCAAGTCGGGTGGCTAAAGTTATCTGAATATGGAATATCGAAGTAGTGTGTAAAGTTGTTTCATCTTCTGTTGTACAAGCAGAATAACACTGTAAAAAGATGGTCATAGGTTCCAGGAATCATAATTATTAGGATGTTGAAAATTCAGATCCTTTTTTTTAAAAAAAGGCTCCAACACTGTATATAATCCTTTTTTTTCCTTTTTTTTTTTTTTTCTTTCTTTTTTTTTCCTTCTCTTTCTTCTTATCTCTCAGCCTACAATCTGGCCATAATGGCAATGTCTCCAGTTTACTGTAAGCAGCAATTTCATACATGAAATACATGCGGAACATTAGCTAAATTTATGTTGCAGATTTTAGATTTTCTGAAGCTTCCTTTCTGTTGCTGGATCAATCTACATCATCTGGTGAGATAGACCCAGAAGTTAGAGCCAATAAGAACAAAAGTGGGTTTTTTCCTAGCTCTGCAACTCTGTAACTAGTTAAAGCTCAAACAAGTTATTTAATCTGCAGATAAACAGGTTTACTTATCTGTAAAATGAAGAATCAGGAGTTTGGAAAGTGATTTGAGCTCTCAGATAAAAGGCTATTTATGAAAACATTTAGTTGTTTCTTAGTTTGACTATTTGTTACACATGGGTTTTTTGGCAACCATGTCTGAATTCCGAAAAAACCCAAGCAACAGGAATTCTGAAGATCAGTTATCCTGATTCTCTCATTGCTGCCACTCAAGAGACAAAGCTGAGCTTTTTTTGCAAGAGGTGGGGTAGCAAATTCCTTTGCTATGCATGATCTACTTGAACATCAGCAGTATTTTTTTCATTTGTATGGCATGAATGCAAGCTCACAGACCCCTAGAACTATGAAAGTTTTATTAGAGGATCAATATGGAGATAAAAACAGTAAGTAAATGCAATACATATAAAAAACACGTATAATATGATAATAATAGTAATATGAGATAAATATCTATATATGTAAGAAAAATTCAATGGGAAGTCGACTTAAAATTTCAGAAAAAATGCACTTTCAATATACATTGTTGTTTGAACTGCCATCCTCCTGATTTGTAGCAGCATAAAATATGTATTATTTTCTTTCAACCATCAGAATTTAAAGTATAGCAAGAGTTTTATTTTGCTGTTCTCAATATATAGATGACACAGGCAACAGAAAATTATTGCCCTTGATATTAAGAAGGGGAAATTCTTTTCATCTGAGAGGAACAAAGATATGGGACACAGGCAGAGGCATATCTGAACTTAGTGCACAAGTACTATAAAGCCCATTCAAATAGCATACTATATATTCATAAATGGTAAAACACAACTCAGTGAATCACTTCTTTGTGCATTTTTTGCTTTAACAGTTTGCGCATACGTAAGAACATGCAGAACTCCCAAATGTCTCAAATAAAAAATGTGATCCATAGTTTTTCCACTTCTGAGCATCAATCTTGTACCATAATTCTCTTCAGCTGCTGAAGTGAAACTTCATACCTAAGTTGTGTTGAGTAATTATTGTAAGAATACAGTTTTCCTTTCTCCCTCCAGTGATTTTTAGTCAGGTGATATGAAAAAGTCGGTATTACAGTAACATTTTTAATACTCCCAGCGAAGAACATAATAAAACATAAAAGTATTAATCTGTAAACTTACAAACACACGTAGTAAGCATGTCACATACGTTAAATTGGAACACATTTCTGTGCAGCCTCTACTGCATTGAAGTTAAGGAAAATGAATACTATAGGTAAAGCAACATTCCTTTGAACAACATTAATTGAAAAAAACCCGAACAAAAAAACCAGCTGTTGACCAAAGAACTCAAGTTTTACAAAGGATTTAAATATGAAAAAAAATTAATTTTTTTCCTAAAACATGCAATCAAGATTCTAGAGTAGAACATGAGTTCTAAAACATCACAGAGGGACTCACTTTTGACATCTGGAAAAATACCTCTGCCCATTTATTTTTGTTATAAGCTTGTATCTTTTATCTCTTCCAGGCAAGGAGAGAAGAAATAAGAGATGGAAATATTTCTATACTTAGAAAACAAGAAAAGCTGGTTACAGTTAAGACTGTATGCCAAAAGGGGTTACTAGACATACAACTGAACATCCTCCTCACAGTACCTTAACTGTGGAACTTAGGTAACTATAAAAACATGATCAAACTTTTAAAAATATGAAAAGCTAAATATTTTTAGTAGCTGTCATGAGACTATCTGTTCCTACACTAGTATAAAGGGGTTTACCCAATGAGTAATTAGAAACACTTCTGAAGGCTGTGGAGGGAAAACCAGCATCACCAGCACCTTCTGCTGCAGTGCTTGGAAACTAACCTAAGGTTTCTTGGTAGTGAGCCTATGCATATGTCTATCAGCATATCGTAAAGCATTCCTGGATTTATTAAATTAGATTGTATTTGAAAGTCTATTTATGCTAAATTGTTAACAGCAAGTGCTTTCTCCTCCTATGATGAAGAATCTTCATAGCACTTTACATTACTGATCCACCTGGAAATCATCTATTGCCAAAAGCCACAAAGAACCTCTCCAGAACGGATTTGTTACTCACATTCATGATTCCTTCTTCATGGGCTGACTCTTGCATTTAATGCTGGTGCTTTAAAGCATTTAATACATTAGCAAGCTTGTGATCAGTACACAGACAGATCCGAATAAAGACATACCTCCTACTTCTGAAGTAAAGTTCTTCCCAGCAGAAGCTAATGTTCTGTACTGTATCCTACGTTACCTTGTTTTGAAAGCCATTCATATATCCAACATAAGGAAAGCAGGCAGGAGTAAGGTTGTGTGATATTTCCTACGATACAATATATGAAGCTTTGCAAGCAGAGCGCCAGCCATTTCACACTAACCTTTCTCCATAACAGGGAAGGAACTACAAAATGAGCAGGGTAATAATTAGGATATATAAGTCTAAGAATATTCTTTTTTTTTTAATTGATAAATTCCTTAGTTTGTTTATACTAGCTTATATAAAGCTGTGGATATTATTGCTGAAATAGAGTGAAAATGAGGGCTACCTGATAAGAGTAATATAATTAAATCCTGCCAGCTGCCACTTTGTGTATGCAGTATTAACAAGTTTCTTATATAAAGGCTGTGTTTCTGAAGGTTTTAACTGGCACTTTCCATGGTTCACACTGACTAGTCTGAGAATTGACAGACAATAAATGAAGGTCCACAGTCTTCCACCCCATAAAATGCCCATTCAACTTCAGTCAGCAGGGATTAAATGACAAAGTCACTAATGGATTGTGCATAGAGTAAAATAATTGATACTGAAAAGCTGGATAAAAATATAATATGTTATTACACTCATCCTAGAAAAGGCTTGTTATACCAGAGGAAGTAGTCAATAATAAGCCACATAGCAATTTTGTCCTTTTAAACCAGACACATATTATTGATTGATTCTTTTGGTTCAAAGCAAATGGTTCAAACTAGTCTAGATAAGTCTGGACTAGGTGAAGATAAAAGTAAAAATTCTGTTTCAGTGAGTATCTGAAGACAAACTAGCAGACCGGTACTCTTTACAGCATTGATTACAAAAGCAAGTTATGTGACAGTGAATCAAAAATTACAGCTAAAATTCCAAGCTCAGAGATAAAAACTCCACAGAAATAAAACCCTCCAAAAAACATGACAAAGTCACATGTAATAACCATATCTTCTGACAACTGAAGACTCTCATGAAGGTTTAAATTGCCTTGCCTGATTTTAACTACCATGGTACCTATTGGCCCCTCTAGTGAGCATGTAATTATAGCTCTCTGCTATGTCTTATACTATAAATCAAAATGGTTGCCAATACGTAACAGCAGTAACATTCAGTCTGCTTCATTGTGCTCATAATGTGAGTTCAAATTAAAAACTAAGCCTCTGAGAAACTCTGTTTAGACAGTACAGGGGGAGCTCGTATTGTTTATATAGTCCCTCTGCTAAAACTAACAGATTAGAACAATACTTCTGTTATGTCTGTCATTTTAATACATTGTACTTCTTCAACTGAAGGAATCCAAAGAAAAACTCCAAACGAGATTATTTTTAACTACTCCATTCTCTCTACATAGATAGGAGATACAAATATTTAAATATAAGGAATTAAATGCTGTCCCTTTTATCTGTGAACTGCACTTTCCTTATGTTTTTCTTATTCCAAGCTTTATCAACTTGCACACGGTGCATCTGTGCATTTATGCATTTGTAGAGACACTTTTTAGGACTGAGGAGGGAATTGCTTATATGATTGTTAGGATGGCTGGAAAGGGAGGCTGAATCAAGGACCATGAGGGAACAAACTGAACTCATGAGACACTCTGGACTGTAAAACGTAAGAAAGGAGGAATGTGTTGTGAATTGAATTAAGTCCAGTGTCAAACTAGTCACTATGAAATTGTTGGTTTTCTTCTGCCTTTTTTTTAGACTTACTTGAAGAGTCTCTTCATTAAGCACCCTCATTATAAATGATTCTGTTATGTTAAGACTGATACACTAGTGCTTTTTTTTGTTTGTTGGTTTTTTTGAACAGAATTGACTCTTCTATTCCTACTTTTAAAAATGCATATGAATAGTCCTAGCTGGGCTTCAAAGTTGGAGGTAGAAATCATGGTCTAAGTTTAGGATGATTACTAACTTATTTTGATAATAATGGAAGCAAGTTTTTCCTAGTGGAGAAATGGCAAGAAAGTTGATGAATTGGAGGTTTTAAAAAATCAGATAACCATGGAAACAGCATAGGCTTGGCATGTCTTACAATAGGAGGGAACATTGTAAGCAGAAACAAGAGAAGAAATAAACAAGTTTCTCATTGTTAGAAATGTCCTGAAGATTAAATGCAGCTTGGAGGACTCATAGAAACCTGGAGGAGGGAAAAACTACCTAGACTCATGGCAGTGTATGGACTGCTGGGAAAACAGGGGACTCGGCAGACAAACCAGTAAGCAAAGCAGGAGGAAATGAAAGCTGAACTATGATGGTTTTACTGGTGAAATTCATGGCTAACAATCAAGTTCCATAGCATTCCTGGGGAAAATAAAGTCAGGTACTGTGATAATCCATATGGAGCAGGAAGGGAGGTTTTGAGCCCGATATATCATCCATATTACTCACAGGAAGGATGCTGATGTTATGGAAAGAGCAAAAAAAAAAAAAAAAAAAAAAAAAAAAAAAAAAAAAAAAAAGAAAAGTAGTAAATGTATGCTCTAGCATTCCTGTGGGAATTGTCAAAAGCACAGAACCTTTCTAAGTTTTTTCTTATTTCTGCTCCACAGTGGCCTGTAAAAAGATGCAGGTATTCTTACAATCTAAAGTACCCCTGGGTTCTCATCCATCATCAGTTGCTTTATTCAAAGTGCATGAGAATGAAATAAGCACAAACTATCCAATTCTTCACTGAATTACTGTATGTCACTGTTATCACAAAGTCTGTTACATGAAATGAATGTTTTTATTTAATTTTATTTGGCTACTGGAGCTTTTTCAGCAAGTCAAGACATAACACCAGGTTATCTGCTCATATAAAACTCCTTGTAGATTTTCAAATGTCAGGCATGTGAATCTTTTCTTCTGCAGTGCCAAATGAATTAGAGTTGGACAAAACTAGTCTAAAAAATTAATAATAACTCTGGATAAATCATAGCCAGAGAGAAGTAAAGCTGTATAAATATTAGTCATTCAGATTTGCCGTACAGATGATAAAATATGTTTTGGCAGTTATTAACAAATACTGATATTTTATGGGCCATCACTACATCTTCAACAAATGTGCTCATGAGTAATAAAAGGTCTACTTTAGTCCTTCTCTGTGGTGTAATAAAGGTAACATAGATATGTAGGCATATAATATTCCACTGCTTAAGACAGAGTCTACACGACTCATTTTTGCAAATGTGCTTCAATCCACACACACAGCAAACAGGTATGATGTTCTATATTATCCATCCACAGAAGTTGCAGAACTATGTGATTTCACACACTAGGCTTGTCTTTTTCAACATTAACTTTTTTCCACTTAAACTTACTCTAAGCTTTTGGAGTGTTGAAACATTGGAGTCTCATGAAGACTCAAAAGGGTGCTATTAAGAGTGGAAAAAAAAGATTTATTTTTTTTTTTTAATAAAAGGTAATGTTTTTTTTCCCTAGAATTGCACTGCAGTGAAAGCCAGCAGATAATATTAAAAGGACAAGTGACAGACTTCATACCTCATCATGTTATATAATTCTAAAATGGAACCTGCTAGATATAATTATTCTTGTGTGTATGCATCTATATATACACACACACCTCTCTTCCCCAAACACAAGCATATGTATGTTCACACATGTCAGTGTCTTAAATTGTTTATAATACATCTCCTATTCACAGGACGTTGTCCAAAAAAACCCTCAAACATTCAGTTAAACAAAAGTAAGTCTGATGTCTAATGCCAGGTTTACAGTGCAGGAAGGTGGCAAGTCCTCTCTCTACTAGGGGACACACCAACAATGACTTCTGGTCACAGAAACTCTAAGAGGTTTTTTTTACAAAATTCTAGCCATTTGTAAACTCAGGATTTCACTTCACTGTATAGATTGTTATTTTCTCTTGTGAAATTATCACATTTATAACTGTTCAACAATCCTTCAAAACATCAGTCTTCACTGGAAAGTGCTCAAGCCTCACCACCCAAGCCACAGAAGGCAAAGGCAGGGACTGGGAGAATGAAGAGCTGCCCACTGTAAGAGAAGATCAGGTCTGAGACCATCTAACGAGCCTGAAGATGCACAAGTCCATGGGACCCGACGAGATCCATCTGTGGGTCCTGAAGGAACTGGCAGATGTAGTTGCTAAACCACTATCCATCATATTTGAGAAGTCGTGGCAGTCTGGTGAAGTTCCTACTGACTGGAAAAGGGGAAACATAACCCCCCTTTTTAAAAAGGGAAAAAAGGAAGAGCTGGGGAACTACAAGCCAGTCAGTCTCACCTCTGTGCCTGGGAAGATCATGGAACAGATCCTCCTGGAAGCTATGCTAGGGCACAGGGAGGTGATTCGAGACAGCCAGCATGACTTCACCAAGGGCAAGTCCTGCCTGACCAACCTAGTGGCCTTCTACAATGGAGTGACTACATCAGTGGACATGGGAAGGGCTACAGATGTCATCTCTCTGGACCTCTGTAAGGCCTTTGACACGGTCCCCCACAACATCCTTCTCTCTAAACTGGAGAGGTATGGATTTGATGGGTGGACTGTCCAGCCAGTGAGGAATTGGTTGGATGGTCGCATCCAGAGGGTAGTGGTCAACGGCTCAATGTCCAGGTGGAGGTTGGTGACGAGTAGTGTCCTATTAAACAGGGACCAGTACTGTTTAATATCTTCATCAACGACATTGACAGTGGGATTGAGTGCACCCTCAGCAAGTTTGCAGATGACACCAAGCTGAGTGGTGTGATTGACACACCTGAGGGACGGGATGCCATCCAGAGGGACCTGGACAAGCTGGAGAAGTGGGCCTGTGTGAACATCATGAGGTTCAACAAGGCCAMGTGCAGGGTCCTGCACCTGGGTTGGGGCAACCCCTGGTATCAATACAGGCTGGGGGATGAAGGGATTGAGAGCAGCCCTGCTGAGAAGGAGTTAGGGGTACTGGTGGATGAAAAGCTGGACATGAGCCAGCAGTGTGCGCTCGCAGCCCAGAAGGCCAACCATGCCCTGGGCTGCATCAAAAGTACCGTGGCCAGCAGGTCGAGGGAGGTGATTCTGCCCCTCTATTCTGCTCTGGTGAGTCCCCACATGGAGTACTGCATCCAGCTCTGGAACCCTCAGCACAAGAAAGACATGTACTTGTTGGAGCAGGTCCAGAGGAGGGCCATGAAAATGATCAGTGGGATGGAACACCTCTCCTAAGAAGAAAGGCTGAGAGAACTGGGGTTGTTCAACCTGGAGAAGAGAAGGCTTTGGGGAGGCCTTATTGCAGCCTTTCAGTACTTAAAGGAGGCTTATAAGAAAGATGGGGACAAACTTTTTATCAGGGCCTGTTGCGACAGGACAAGGGGTAATGGTTTTAAACTAAAAGAGGGTAGATTTAGACTAGATATTTTTTACGCTGAGGGTGGTGAAACACTGGAAGAGGTTACCCAGAGAGGCAGTAGATGCCCCATCCCTGAAAACATTCAAGGCCAGGTTGGATGTGGCTCTGAGCAACCTGATCTAGTTGAAGATGTCCCTGCCCATGGCAGGGGGGTTGGACTAGATGACCTTTAAAGGTCCCTTCCAATCCAAACTATTCTAAAATTATATGAAATACATGCACTACATGACATGGCAGGAAAAGAAGCAAGCCCAAAGCAGTCTGTAGTCAACTCAGCAGAAGTACAAGAGTAAAAAATAAAATTATGGTCCTCCAGATTCCCATCCCTCGTCTGTAAGATTATTATTCCCCCAATAATGAAGTGATATGGAGAGGTTCAGAGAGAACAGAAAAAAGCAAGTCTCCTTGGCCTTCTCTATAGCCGCTACAATTTCAGATGCCTAAGTTATGTTCCAGCTCCGATTTGCTGTATAGATAACGCTGCTTTTGTCTCTGATTATTGTGATAGGGCGCATCTACTGTATTTTTTCCTCAGTTGATATTGCTTTAAAAAGATAGTTATCAACATAGTTGAATTCCAGTAAGGCAGAGGGTTTCTGAAAGACTATCTTTTACAGAGGACCAGCAGAGAATGACCCAGTGAAATTCCAAAGGCAAAAGGAGATTGCTCGCTCAATTTTCAATTAATCTGTGACACTGCTTGCCACAAGGTGTTGTGGACACTAAACTGACATGTGAATTCAAGGGGAGACTAAAAAGTCCATAAAATAGAAATCTATCATGGACTCTTACCTACAAAAGGCAACTCTGCCTAGAAAATCCCTACAGCGATAGGTTGGGAGAGTATTTTTGGGAAAGGCATCACTATATTCTTGTTGTGTTCCTGTACTCTTCCATATTTAGTCAGGGTTGGAGGCAGTACCAGGTTATTCCTGTGCTCCAACATTGTGCTCAGGGAGAAGACTCTTTGAAGAACAGATCTGAGAATAAACATGGGGCAGAAACGCAGGAAAGAGCTGAGCCGCTCTCTACAGAGCTTTGAAGAGAAGTCTGTGGGGACTAGGACACAGCAAGAAAAAATGGGCTTAGCAGAATTTGTATGAGGAAAAACTCCAACTCATTAAGAGTGTGGAAAGAATGAAAAAGGCTGCATAAAATATTTTAAGTTAATTTTAACAAACCTGACTATAGTGGATGGGAGAGCTATCAAGGTGTCTGACAAACCCAGGAGGTTAGAATGGATGTTATAACACTTGCACCCAAAAGGGAGGAACATTACCTGTAACACACAAACAAGAACCTTAACTATTAATATCACAGTAACACCCAAGAAGCTGTAAAAAAATAAACAGTGCTGGATAGTAACAGTAGAAAATCCTTCAGACCAGGCTTTGATACTGACACACTCACTAAAAGAAAAGGTTCTACTGTAGAAAAATGTCCAATCATTCTTTTCCCTATATATTGTATGCATTGTATATCTCTCTCAGTGTGCTTATACAGGCCCAGCACACAACGAGTGATAAATATAATAAGCAGTAACCCTCTTCTGGGTCCCGTAGTACAGCTGGAACCACCAGCCCATCTCTGCCATTTTATGGTTCAGGGTCGGAGAACTGGTAGACTTTGATGACAAGACATGAATCCATGATAGCTGGGGAAAAGTAAAATGGAAAACTGCAAAAGCATATTAAAGTAGATTATGTTGTGAATAAACTTGTTTAGCCACAACATGAGTTGGATGCTAAATTTGTTATATAAAGCTAAACTTGAGTATAGATTGATTAATTTGATTCACTGTTTGTCAAAATTGACTCCAGTGTGAAAGTATCTCTTTAAACATATTGTCAGTTTGGAACACACATAAAAAGCTTGGATTAGACTGCCTGCACTGGCTAATCAAACAATGGAAGAGTAAAAAAAATGGTCCAAAGCAATAAGATGCACTGACAGACAGAAACAGTATCTGGAGATTTTTTAAATTCAAAGGAAAAAGTCAGGGGTGACTATCACAATAAGCAGTTCTCTTTAAGAGGTAGCTTCAATCATACTGAAAAAGAATTAAATAGAGACAGAACAAAGACTTTACAGATCTCATAAGCATATAGAAGTCAAGACAGGTCAATCTAGGAATAGCTGCTGTAGAGGGATCACAGAGATAAAAGTATAAAATTGACATGCCTTAGATCTTAAGGCAGTCACACTAGCAGTTGAAAATATCAGCTCATCTGTAAGATTTGCTTTCTTTAGGTAGAGCAGAAAACATCAAACAAAAAGTCAAAGCTATTGACCCACATTAAAAGCTAACTTCAGGAGATATCAGCATAAGTCAGATCCAGGGCTATGAGTAAAAGCGAAGAATGGAGTTTTCACAGATTTTACCTGTTTAAGAGGAGAGAAATAAGTGTCATTTCAATAAGCACTTAAGAAGAACTCTGCTATGAAGATGAAAACTCTTGACAGCTAAAGATAAAGAATAAAATTAGAAAGATAGATAAGTCTGAAGAAATTACATGACGAACATCAGCAGATCCGAAAAATACACACACAGACTTCCTATACTTCTGAACATAGATGACAGTATTTCCCCTTTTTTGCACTACCGGTAGTGCATTGAACTGGTTGAAATGAACCAGTGTCATGGTGCCAAGGAAGCACTTCTATTCCTGGCACACAAACTGTAACTGTAGGTCTTTGCTACCATTTAAGGTGCAGTTGGAATGTATTGCAAGTACATACGAACTAGACTTAAAACAAGCTCATCTGGGCACCACAGAAAGGATAACTGCATAGAGCCAAGTATAAATGTTAGTAAGTTCACCTCAGAAAAGACTTAGGTAACCAAACTATAACAAGCTTCATGATATGCCAAGGGAGGTGAAACCCCCTCCAGGGATTTGGCGATTTGTTTTAAGAAGATTGTGTTCCTTTTTAAATAGAATCACACAAGGCAGTAGCACCACAGACACCTGAAAATACAGATCAGTTACATAAAAGAAGATACATTTGCTGTACAGGAAAGCATCTGATGAAAATTTCAGTCATAATGTGAAGATATGGCTAGACCTACCTAACTACTGTCTTCAGTCCTCAAATAGCTTTACAGCTAAAGCACAAAGATGGAAAGTTCTGTTTTTAGGGAACATGAGCTCTCTGCGTACTAAATAACAACACGCCAATGGCTACTGAAATAATTTGAAAGTGTTAACTGGGTCAGGACTGAGTTAACAATTTCTCTGTAACTTTAAATAAAAAACCAGTGGATATTGATATAAACATTAAAATGTTTTTAATACATCTGCAGGAACCAGTGAAAAAGCCTTCTTTGTTCTGCAAAGAAACCTTAATTTTAATTAGAATATTAAAATTGCTTATTATAATATCAAAAAACATGTGAAATGAACAAAATTATATTTACAGGATTAAGAAAGTTATGACTAGCATTTGGACTTATGATATCAACTAACTATAAATGAGTTTTGGAAAGAAGTACACAGCTACCTGAAAGGTAAATAGATCCCTAATGTCTACACTGACATTCTCCAAAAGGGCTGATTTTCATAAATTAGAAGAGGAAAAATGCAGTAATGAGACATGCTTTCCCAGGTGTCATAATACTATTGTTAATTACTTTTCTTCTTTATATTATATTAATGTCATCACTGTTATTTATTATCTGTGAAGGCCTGATAGCAAAGAGCTACAGAAGAAAGACCTTAAAAATCCCAGGAGAGAAGATAATAGAAGAAAATCTTTACTCCTAGAAAAGTAGAATTAGAATCCCATTTTCTTCCAAGACATTACAAGATTCAAATTTTAGTTCAAGTATAATAAATCTAACCTTGCTGTGTCTTCATTAAAAAAAGAATGACTTGTCAGTACTAAATAATAACAATGTATATGCAAACTGCCAAAAGGTGACATTTCAGCTGTATTCTATTACATACAACCACGCAGCTCTTAATTCTGTTTTGGCTTTTTATCAGCCTCATGTCACTGAGATGGTTAAGAATCTCTAAATTTGCTATGCTGTGAATGGCACTCTTTAGGGACGTAGTTGCCACAATGACAAGCAATATACCATACTTAAAACAAGGCCAATTACTCTAGGAAAGGCATGTCCAACATAGCAGTCATCTCATGTTCTATTATTTCACCCTGTCAACCAGTACCTGCAGGAGACCAATGTCTACAGCTTCAGGTATGAACACCATCCTATAGAGGATTGCTGCTTTGTCAACATAAAAATGTTTTGTGAAGGGAAGTTGGTTTTGAAATGTGACAAGTTTTCTGGCAGCCCACCTGGCAAGCTGCTGAGGGCCCCATCCTGGTAAGCTGTCAGGAAGGTGGAAATCCAGGGCCTTCAGCTTCTCGCATCCTAAACTCCCAGACTCCTTGGGTCTTTTCACATTTTTTCTGGTCAGCAGCTGAGGAAGAGTGTTTCTGGAGTTTCTAAGCACTGACTAACTTCCAGAACATCTATTATACTGAGAAGAATCTAAGTACCTCTGAGACTTCAGACTAAACCCTCCAAGCTCCAGTGCTAACAAACTAGCCATGGTTCCTGGCTCACAGCATTATGCCAGATTGCTCAGACTTGTTAGTGGGCTATCTCGTGTCAGGGACTAGGAGTGCTAGCTTTCTATTTTTGAGATTGAATCTACCTGATAAACTGGATAACACTCCCAGAGCTAGGCTGTCCCATAGCTCCATCCCCTGTGAACGAGAGCTTAAAATGTTACCCCATGGCTTCTTAACTGTGTTCAGAAAAAAAATCGAGCTGAGCAATCCCTTTTTCAAACCAGAGTCTGTCAGCACAGTTTCACATATCCCTTTGCTGAATCTGTTACACTGGAGACCTTTTACATTGCCTCTGTGTGGTCATGTTTTCTAATGATATTGAGGTTTGAAAATGGTTGTTTCTCTTTTAGAAAGTATCCTGCCCTTTTTTTTGATGGTTGTTTACTCTCCAGATGGATAAATTTGCTAAAAGAAAATCCTGAAGTCATCTAAAGTGTATTACATTTTTGACCCTAGAAGATTTCTCACTTTGAAAAACAATGAAAATACAGGATTTTCGGTTTCAATTTCTCAGAGATAGATGGCAACAGCCACAAAAGATTAAAGTCTGCTCCAGCGGATAGGATGGTTTATCTCTGGTGACATTTTTCTGTGATAAATACTGTAATGTTTCCTTTGAGTTCATTGTTATCTTGATGCTATTAACCATAGTCTGGACAGGTACCAGTAACAGAGTTTTGAGTGACACTTGCAACTTATCGGGAGGACAACACTCTTACCAGCTATGTTGTTGAAGCCCTGGACGATTTTATAGGACTTACTGATGTAACCCACAGCTGTGAATGAACAGGAAAATTCAAGCAGAATATAGCTGTATGGTACCAACAAAAATTTATTTCTGCTGAAGATCAAAATACATCCTTATAAATAAATAAATGTTATTGAACGTTTACTAAATAATGCATTCAGGACCTGTAAGTCACATCTCCGTGCAAGACCCTTCTCATTTTATTTATCTATCCATGTTTGATTATCACCCTTGTGAATGTCCTTGCATACCTTTGAAAAATTTAATGGTTTCTCTAAATACTGCCCAGAAAGTGCTGCAGAATATCAGTTCTCATTATCCTTGGGAGAGTATCCACAGCAAAAGACAGTATTTAGTAGTGGGAAGTAAAGAGACAGGACAGCAAAATTTGACAATGGCATCAAATAGTTTTGACTGATTAATTTCAGGAAGTTTTATAAGGTGCACTATAAGGATTTAAAAGTATGTTGCAAAGCATTATATTGCAAGAGAAATTATACATAAAGAATGCAAAGTACTCCACAGAGGAGGAAAAGTTTGAACTATTAATACAAATTGATGGGTTCTACATAGTATAGTCAAGGAAAATCAGCTAGGAATCTCTCTGGAGAGCACTATGAAGATTTAGGGTCAACACACACATGACTTCAAAAAGCAACTACAGTGCATAAATGTAAAACTTTTGGGTAAGTTATAATACCTTAATTTTTATTTACTTAATTACATTACCTAAATAAGACTAGAAATAAATCCTTACTTACGCAAAACTCCTGTAGACTTAAAGGTTTTTTTCAATTTAACCCATTTCCTGTTGTGACCTTAAATTTCTGTCGGGTGCCTTCAGTATTTAAAAATACTTCCACTTTAACATTCTTTAGCATGTCAGTGCATTAAAAAAAACTTACAGGTTTTGGCTTACACAGGTAAGGACCTCTACCTAAACTGAAGAATCTAGCAGGCTGACCAATACTAAGCAATAGCATACAGAAACTGCTATTCTGCTTTATAAAAAGGTATTTTAATCACAACATCTGCTGATAGTTTTATTAGGATGATCACAATTAAGAAATTTCAAATTCCAATTTTGTTTTTTAAGACTACCTACATTCTTGAACTATTGCCACTCTAAAATACCAGTGTAAAGAGATAAATGCATCTTAAGAGTGACAATGATAATAGAGCAACTATCATTTTCAGGATGTTATTTTAAAGATATTTACTATGCTTTAGTTAAAGATCATCTTCTGCATGCAAGGAAAGGACTAATTATCATCCACAGAAATTAGACTTTTCTAAGCTAAAGTGAAATAAATTACAGAAAATGTTCAGCGTACTATTACTACCAGCCCAACCCTAAAAATCTGGGAGTTATGCCCTGCCCTCAAAAGTTTGTAAGATTTAGAAGTTATTTACTTAAAAATATAATAAATACCTGGTCTCTTAATTTAAAGAAAGTTTCAATATTCATCTAATTGAATCACTGAAGTTAGGGCTTTAATACAAAATGCATAAGACTTATATGAAATCATACATTTAGCAACGCCTAAAACAAATTAATTATTCCAGGAAAAAAAATTCTAAGATTCAAACACATTAAAGCCTGACTATTTCAATGTAGTTATCTTTCATTTTGAGAAACTGAATGAAAAAATACACATTTTTCATAAAGGTCAAGACTCTTGCTTCTTGACTTGTACTACATAAGTACATTCTAAAACTAATACAATTTTGTACAAGTTATAAAAATTATATTCTACAGTTTTATTTACAAGAGGTGTAGAGAGTAATACAGAAACCCTGAAATAACCAAACTGTAGCTTCATCACTTTCTCCCATTTCTCAAACCATCATTGCAAAACAGATGTAAGGAAAAAATAAGTAAGACAGAAAGATAAAAATCATCAGTGCCTTCAGGTGTAAAATAAGAATCACAGAGACAAGGGGGTAGCTTCCTTGAAAGGAAACTTTTAAACAATAACAAACTGTTTTTCATTACAGAAAGCCAACTCGGTGAACTGTTATATAAATCATGAACAACATATACGTGACAAAAAGCTACAAGTTACTGTGAGGATGGGTGTACAATGCATCCTTACAGACTTACCAAGAAGAAGTCCTTGTTCTTAGGGCTTTCACAGATGATAGATATTATGTCTAAAAAAGGTCTCGTACAATTCAAAAGTCTTTCAAAAGCTAAGAACATAAAAAGAAATTGCATGAATGTGTGCATGTACATGCATATACACACACAAAATTAGAATACATAAAATGCCCTACTTCTAGTGTCATGTATTTACATTAATCATTTAATTCAAGAATGCTGTTGTAATAAAGAGTTTTCATGCAATCCAGATGATTATTATAAAGGCATGAATTGAAGAACACAATACGCAAAGTGTAAAAAGTTAAAATAGCAAGACACTGACCAGAACAGGCAGCAAGGGAACTGGCAGCTGGAACATCTTGAAGAGATTCAAAGAAATACTGGGTTAATAGACTTAGAAATTTGCTTCACCTTCAGGGGTTTTCTTAATTATGTTTTTTCTTTCTCCTTTAAAAAATGTTTTATTCCTGTTTCTTAAGACCTTGACCATAAAACACACCTATTTTTTTATTGTATTACTTTTGTTTTAGCATACATCTCAGTCAGGTTTGGGTACCCTGAAATGTATTTGAAGAACTTATCAGCAGGAAGCTGAAAGTTGCTAACAGCCCATCTGAACCCTAATAATACCAAACTGCATATCTGAGAGATGTATCTCAGAGCCAATCTTTCTTTCAGAGATATAAGCCACCACTATCTAGTATCCCTAAGGAATAGACAGCAGAAAAAAGCCTCACTACAGTACAAAAACTTGTAATTATACCAAAAGAGGAAAAATAGTTTGAACTTCCATTTACTTAAGGAAAGAAAACCAAAACCAACAAACAAAAGACATACACATAAAAAAAACACTTAAAATTTGAACAGCAGCAAATTTAGAGCCTTATTTTTAAAAATAAAGGTGGCAGCTGCGCTCAGTTTTAAGAGTGCAATACAGTTGCCATGAAATGATGAAGAACTCTGCTCCACACCTGCATGTCTAGGCACATCTGTCCACTAATGCTTGATCTTTAATGCAAATGGGTGAAAATTAGAACCAGAGTTTCAATTTTCACTATCAAAGATAAAACTACAAGAGAATTCAACTGCTGTTGAAAGGTGTAAAAGAGCTGTCTAAAGCTTTTTCTGATATTTCTTTCTGACATTATAAAGTAACCAGTTGCAGATTATTACAGAAACAAAATCCTGCCTTGCAAGTATTCACACCGGGCACACCAGAAAGTTATGTACTGTGAGCATATATACATACACACACATTTACCTTTCCTTTCTCTGGTTCTCTGCTTCCTTTTCTCTTTCCTGCTGTAGAAATAGTGATTAGCTCTGTTGAGAGAATGCTTGTTGCTAAGCAAGCTCTCATTTGTCAGTACCGCTCACAGGCCTACCCTTTTACAGAAGAGCTGAGACTTGTTGCTGTAATTCATTAGCCAGGTCCTGGCTGTTAATATACTCAAGTAGTAAAGTTACATTTGGAAAATCCTTCCTTCCATGTAGTTGCTGATAACCTTATAGGAGACGGATTACTGTCTGTTGCAACTTTATAGGCTTGAAATTTTCCTTCAGCTGCAGATCATTATGTAAGCTAACACTTTAATTCCATTGGTATTATTACATTACTAACCTTTTTTTTCTACTTAACTTGTCCACCTTTTCAGGCTCTGATTCAGCAATTATTCCCTGTGTATTATTTTAATCTCGTATTAGTTCTTCTTCTTTGCTCCATCTAACTTGCTTCATTTTTTCAAATAGGCCATTTTATTTCCAGGTTACCTGCCAATCAGTCAAAGAAATAAAAAATGATCTAAATCTAAATCACTGTGGGATCATACTTTTTCATACCACAGTACTTAAGATGGTATATATGCACAGATACACACTATATACAGGATGTCTTAACTACTGGGAAATACGTTGACACATCCTAAGTAATCCTGTCATAGGGTGATATTATATTCATTAGACCCTTTTGTTTTAAACAGCAGAGGCTCTGCAAACCAGATAAATCTCGACATTCAGATACTCAATGTCCACAGACAGTCTTTTAATAAGCCTGTGGTTTCAGGCGTACACATTTCCCAAAGCATGCAAATTTCCTGCTTGAATGATTATGTTACATGGATATATCTAACAATTTGATGTATTATTTCAAGTCAAACCTGACTGATACATAGAAACACATTTTTCTCAGCTGTGAAGCAATGTTCTCTAAACTGAATTCCGAGGGAGTTGTGCTCCATTTCATCAAGGCCAAAGCAATGGAAAATTTTCAAACAACAAATAGTTTATGAGCCAGTGCCCCATTTTTCCTCCCATTTTCCAATCTTCCAAGTTCCATTTTATTTGTGATTTCAGGTTGACTAATAGTTTGATCTGCATTTTTTTTTCCTGAGACTAGTATCATGACAATCATGACAGTTCTCCTTTTCAGAACATTTACATGAGATGTTTGAATTCACTCACATGATGAAGAGAAATTAGGTCTTACATCTCACAGTGCACTGAGGAGTGTCCCCAGAACTGGGCTATTGGCTACTCGGAAAAACATGATCTAATCTATGACACTACAATCCATACAAAAAATACTTAAGTTTAAATTGATCCAGAAAATCTGAAAACTACTTCTTTACTCTACCAGTAAAACATGAAGGAACTGGTTTGCCTGAATTCTATTAACAGTTCCATTGAATATTTAGTTATTAAAAATAGCACAGTATTAGTAAGATCCATCTACCGAAATGCCCATAGCTTGTAGTGAATGAATTTTTTGCGGAAGATTCAAATCAGTCTCCTCAGGGTAAATTTTTTATATGTAAGGTGATTGTTGTTATCACTGAGGTACTGGTAACATGAATTTCACCCCTTATCTCCGCCCTTTCATTTCATTCAATTTGAAATAAACATTTTGGGTTTTATGATTTAATGACAAAATGGAAATAAATATATTTGGGGTCAGTCCAACCATCTAAAAAATTCTCAGTGGTTTGTCAATAAAATGGCAATTACTTATATGGCCCTACCCTTAAAGCTTTTAAACTATCAAAATCGGCATTTAATTGACAAAGGAAGCATTTCACAAACATTTGTGGGATTAAAGTCAGCCTGTCTTTTATTTAACTATGTAAATAAAAAAAATTATAGATTAACTCTTAGAGCAATGCTATAGTTGTAGGATTTTGGCAGTGGAAGAGGCAAACAGGGTTGTTTTTCATTAACAAGGCAGGGAAAAGATACCTGCATGAGCAATTTAAGACTTCCAGGAAGTGTAATAAAAATAATTTAAAATTCTTCATTAAGATTAAATTGAATGTCAGAGATTATGATTCCTGCAGTACTTCAGCTGAAAGGATTTTTGTTAAGCAATAAATCAAGTTTGAAATGAAAGCAGGAATTACTAAGGAAATAAAAACATTAAATAGATTTAAGGGAAAAGAAAACCCTTCCACTGCAACTTAAAATGAGTTTAAGATCAAGTCAGCAAAAATTAATTCAATTTAATTTGCTTCAGAGAGCAAATTTTCTGGAAGAAATAAAAGAAACATCTCTTGTTTGATCAAAGTGTTAAAACTGAACGGCTGCCCAAGCAGCCATAATTTAAGATGGAAGCCCACACTTTGCAGAGAAATGTGTGCTTCCAAAGAATTGAAGGATTAAGAATGAACGGGAAAGGAGTTCCTAACTCCACTGGGAACTCCTTGTAAGCTCAGTTCCAATGACAACACTATTTCAGGGGAGCTTTTGGCGAATTAAGGAGGAAAAAAAAAAAAAAGGAGGCTCAAGTACCTTTTCCTCTCAGCTCACAGGGCCACAATGCCACTTTGACCTCAAAATTTCCTTTCTGGTGTATCATCTCTTCTGAGCTGCTCTTTCATGCAGTCCAAGGCAACCAGGGGATCAGGCCCAGGCTGCACGGGTTCATGAAAGGCAGGTCCTGCTTGACCAACCTGATCTCCTTCTATGACCAGGTGACCCGCCTAGTGGATGAGGGAAAGGCTGTGGATGTGGTCTACCTGGACTTCAGTAAAGCCTTCGACACTGTCTCCCACAGCATTCTCCT
>JAYKAV010000618.1:0-64805 GCA_035582835.1 Phoebastria nigripes
CACTGGAACAGGGTGAGGCTCCGGAACACGTGCAATACATTGATGACATCATTGTATGGGGCAACACAGCAGAAGAAGTTTTTGAGAAAGGGAAGAAAATAATCCAAATCCTTCTGAAGGCCAGTTTTGCCATAAAACAAAGTAAGGTCAAGGGACCTGCACAGGAGATCCAGATTTTAGGAATAAAAAAGCAGGACGGATGTCGTCAACATCCCAATGGATGTGATCAACAAAATAACAGCCATGTCCCCACCAGCTAGCAAAAAGGAAACTCAAGCCTTCTTAGGCGTTGTGGGTTTTTGGAGAATGCATATTCCAGATTACAGTCAGATCGTAAGCCCTCTCTATCAAGTGACCCAGAAGAACAATGATTTCAAATGGGGTCCTAAGCAACAACAAGCCTTTGAACAAATTAAACAGGAGATAGTTCATGCAGTAGCTCTTGGGCCAGTCTGGGCAGGACAAGATGTAAAGAATGTGCTCTACACCGCAGCCGGGGAGAATGGCCCTACCTGGGGCCTCTGGCAGAAAGCACCAGGGGAGACTCGAGGTCGATTCCTGGGGTTTTGGAGTCGGGGATACAGAGGATACGAGGCCCGCTATACTCCAAGTGAGAAGGAGATACTGGCGGCAGCATATGAAGGAGTTTGAGCTGCTTTGGAAGTGGTTGGTACTGAAGCACAGCTCCTCCTGGCACCCCAACTGCCGGTGCTGGGCTGGATGTTCAAAGGCAGGGTCCCCTCTACACATCATGCAACCGATGCTACGTGGAGTAAGTGGTCACACTGATCACACAACGGGCCCAAATAGGAAACCCTAGTCACCCAGGAATCTTGGAAGTGATCACGAACTGGCCAGAAGACAAAGATTTCAGAATATCGCCAGAGGAGGTGGTGACGCGTGCTGAGGAGGCCCCACTTTATAATAAACTACCAGAAAATGAGAAGCAATATGCCCTGTTCACTGATGGGTCCTGTCGTCTTGTGGGAAAGCATCGGAGGTGGAAGGATGCTGTGTGGAGTCCTATACAACAAGTCACAGAAACTGCTGAAGGAGAAGGTGAATCGAGCCAGTTTGCAGAGGTGAAAGCCATCCAGCTGGCTTTGGATATTGCTGAATGAGAAAAATGGCCAGTACTCTATCTCTACACTGACTCATGGATGGTGGCAAATGCCCTGTGGGGGTGGTTGTAGCAATGGAAGAAGACCAACTGGCAGCGCGGAGGCAAACGCATCTGAGCTGCCGCATTGTGGCAAGATATCGCTGCCCGGGTAGAGAACCTGGTTGTAAAAGCACGTCACATAGATGCTCACGTACCCAAGAGTCAGGCCACTGAAGAACATCAAAACAACCAGCAGGTGGACCAGGCTGCTAAGATTGAAGTGGCTCACGTGGATCTGGACTGGCAACATAAGGGTGAATTATGTATAGCTCGGTGTGCCCATAACACCTCAGGCCATCAAGGAAGAGATGCAACATACAGATGGGCTCGAGATCGAGGCGTGGACTTGACCAAGGATATTATTGCACAGGTTATCCATGAATGTGAAACATGCGCTGCCATCACGCAAGCCAAGCGAGTTAAAGCCTCTCTGGTATGGAGGATGATGGCTGAAATATAAATATGGGGAAGCCTGGCAGATTGATTATATCACACTTCCACAAACCTGCCAAGGCAAGTGCAATGTGCTCACCATGGTGGAGGCAACCACCGGACGGCTTGAAACATACCCTGTGCCCTGTGCCACCGCCCGGAACACTATCCTGGGCCTTGAAAAGCAAGTGCTATAGTGACATGGCACCCCAGAAAGAATTGAGTCAGACAACGGGACTCATTTCCAAAACAACCTGATAGGCACCTGGGCCAAAGAGCATGGCATTGAGTGGGTATATCACACCCCCTATCATGCACCAGCTTCTGGGAAAATCATACCATGCAATGGACTGTTAAAAACTACACTGAGAGCAATGGGTGATGGAACATTCAAATGTTGGGATACACATTTAGCAAAAGCCACCTGGCTAGTCAACACCAGGGGATCTGTCACCCGAGCTGGCCCTGCCCGATCAAATGTTTTACGTACTGTAGACAGAGATAAAGTCTCTGTAGCGCACATAGAGAATATGCTGGGGAAGACAGTCTGGGTTACTCCTGCCTCAGGCAAGGGAAAACCTATTTGTGGGATTACTTTTGCTCAAGGACCTGGGTGCACTTGGTGGGCAATGCAAAAGGATGGGGAAGTCCGATGTGTACCTCAAGGAGATTTGATTTTGGGTGAAAATAGCAAATGAACTGAATTGTATGATGTTAATTGCTATATAATACTGTATGTCATCACTTCTATGGTTGCTGTAGGCCATATCAATGGTATTACAGTAAGAATCACTCAGATTAATGAAGAATGAACTTTGATGAAACCAAGCCAAGTGCAGCGATGATGAAATGGGAACTGGCTTCAGCATGCAACAATCCAACACCACACACCATCTCTCCTGCCCTGAAAGACTATGACAGATGGAGTCCAAAGTCATGGACTAAATGAACTCAATGGACGTTTTAGAGGAATTGCCCATAGACTAAGACTAAGGGAATGATATCTGTTTGTTTATATATATATATATGTGTGTGTGTATATATATCAAAAGATAAGAAAAGTGGTCGTGATTAATTAGAATGTATTGGAAAATGTGAAATCTAGGCATGACGTAGATGGTATAGAATAAGGGGTGGATACTGTCCTGGTTTTGGCTGGGATAGAGTTAATTTTCTTCCTAGTGCTGTGTTTTGGATTTGGTATGAAAAGAATGTTGATAACACACTGATGTTTTTACTTGTTGCTAAGTAGTCTGCTAGTCAAGGACTTTTCAGCTTCCCATGGTGCTCTGCCAGGTGCACAAGAAGCTGGGAGGGAGCATAGCTGGGACAGCTAGCCCAAGTGGCCAATGGGGTATTCCATACCATATGACATCATGTTCAATATATAAATAGGAGGCGTGGTCTAGGAAGTAGCGATTGCTTCTTGGGTATCGCTCAGCAGGTGGTGAGCAATTGCATTGTGCATCACTCATTTTGTATATTCTATCATTATTGTTATTATTATCATCATTATTTTCCCTTCCTTTTCTGTTTTATTAAACTGTCCTTCTCTCAATCCACGAATTTTACCTTTTTTTTTCCCCGATTCTCTCCCCCATCTCACTGAGGGGAGGGGGGAGTGAGTGAGCGGCTGTGTGGTGTTTGGCTGCCTGCCAGGTTAAACCACAACACCCTTCTAATCAAGGGTCACAATAACCTTTTTAGTTAATACAACACTGTGGTTTCCACCAGGCTTTTGAATTGGGAGTCTCAGGTAGAGGATAACCCTGTTCTCCAAACTTGTCTGCAGTTTTCAGGCTATTTGTACATGCCTCCTTTATCATAGGTCATTCTTAAGATGAATGCTGCCACTTACATTCCCACTGAGATGTTTAGGGATCCTTGTAATGGGTCTCTGCACCAGAGGTATAGTCCTCCCTGAAGTAAAAGTGTGTGAATACTGAAAAATGACCTAGTATTCTCTCGAGGTAGGTTCTTTCTGTAAGTGAGTAGCCTTGCAAAAGGAAAAATAATAAATAAACAAATTAATAAACAACAACAAAAAATATTAAATATTTGCAGACAAAATTGCAAGTAAAATTAGATTTAATTGTGCTAAAATTATAACATTTTCTATTTAATTAGGAAACATTCTCAAGCAATATTAACAGGATATAAATAGTTTTGCCTCCTGCTGTTTCTTGTTACTAAGTCGCTGCTTTTATCACAGAATCTCAGGATGGCTGAGGTTGGACGGGACCTCTGGGGGTCATCTTGTCCAGCCCCCCAGCTCAAGCAAGGTCACCTAGAGAAGGTTGCCCAGGACAATGTCCAGATGACTTTTGAATATCTCCAAGGTGGGAAACTCCACAACCTCTCTGGGCAATCTGTGCCAGTGCTTGGTCACCCTCACAGTGAAAAAGTTTTTCCTGACATTCAGACAGAACTTCCTGTGTTTCAGTTTGTTCCCATTGCCTCTGGTCCTGTCAGTGGGCACCAATGAAAAGAGCCTGGCGCCGTCTTCTTTGCACCCTCCATTCAGGTATTTGTACACATTGATGATATGCCCCCTGAACCCTCACTTCTCCAGGCTGAACAGCCAGCTCTCTCAGCCTTTGCTCACATGAGAGATGCTCCAATCCCTTCATCATCTTAGTGCTGAGTAGAGGGGAAGGATAACCTCCCTTGGCCACTCACAACACTTTTCCTAATGCAGCCCAGGATACCATTAGGCCTCTTTGCCACAAGGGCACATTGCTGGCTCATGTTCAACATGGTGTCCACCAGGACCCCCAAGTCCTTTTCTGTGAAGTTGCTTTCCAGCCAGTCAGCCACCAGCATGTACTGGTGCATGGGGATATTCCTCCCCAGATGCGAAATAAACTACGATTTCCGTGAAATCAGTGTATCACTGCAATATTTGGCATGTCTTGGAGAGGTAATCTAATAGAATAGACAGTCCGGAGGCCTGTCCAGTGTTTAGAAAATTTAGACTTCAAATGGACCTAAACTTTGAGTGTTGATGTTTCTAAATCAGTAAGACTGATTTAGAAGAATATTTTGTTTGCTTTATCTACTTTCTAAAGATCTAAACCCAGCTCATTTCTCCAATTTTACAAATTCATTATTCCATTTTAAAATACTGCTCTGTACATAGTTATTTATTTCAAGGCTGAACAAAAGATTTGTCACCATTTTCCAAATTCTGGATGATATAAGAATGATACCAAATTGTTGCATCTTTAATTGAAATGCACTGATATTTCCAGATTTTCTGTTTTATAATTCCTAGGTAATTATTGTTTCCAATATTTTTCTCACACATATTTGTCTTCAAATCATTTTTCACTAAGTTCATGCACTGTTCTGCTGCTTTTTGAATATGCTTTCTTATACATAATATATTCTGCTTATATTCCCTCATTTTTGCATTTTAGTTTACCATGCTTCTATTATCTCAAGTTCGAGTTTGAATGCTTCGTTTGATCTTGCTTTCATATTAAAACAGCCAAAAAAACATTCCTAGCAGCTTTTGCAGATAGGCACCCTTTTTAGTCATTTATCAATTTTTATTGCAATGAATATCAGTGTGATTGAAATTTGTTATCAGCAACTGCTATATGTACTTGAGCACTTCCTGATATATTCTGTCAGTTCTACAATAGTTCCCATAGTTTCCTCTGATCAGTTTTAACCAACCTTTGATTTCAGTTGAACTGTCTAGGCTTTGGTAACTATTCCCTATTGGAACAGCCTGATGGCACGAATCTGAACCCAAGTTCCTGTTGACTTCTGTTTTATTCCTTAATCTGCACCACAAAATGACTAGAAAATAAGGTCATGAAAAACGTGATATAAGTATCTCACTGAAATGAACTGAAACTTATATTAAGATATTTGTTTATGCATAGTCTCCTACTTCTTTTTTTCTGCTCTTCTCTGTTAGTATTCAGTTTGAGATTTCATTCTTTTTTTCCTTGTGACCATTATTTCCCATTAGCAGGTGTAGTTATAAATCAAAAAAGCATGGACAAACTGCAGGTACCTTGGAGTTAGGGAGCAGGAGATAGATAGATAAATTACATACAAAACCTGCTAACTACTTAATTAAAACCAAAGAGATTCATTTATTTGAGGATTTTGTAGTCGCCCATTTAGCAATTCAAATAAATGAAACTTCTCCCAAGATACTAATAATCTGAATGAGGGGTGCAAAACTGGATATAGTATTCTAGATGTGATCTAATGGGTGTCAAGGAAAATAAGCAGCACTCTTGATCTACTCACTGGTTATATTTCTGATCATTTTGTTGGTCACCGGTATTTCCAGGGCCTTTTCAGCAAAGCTTTTCATCAGCCAGTCAGTGCTCAGGCAATGCAAAGGGCTAGTCCTTGTACTATTGCAGGGGGTTAGCCCATACCTGACGCAGACCTTTACATTTATCCTTGTTCAGTTTAATAAGATTCCTTTTGGTCCATTCCCCTGTGTTGTCCATGGTCCTCTGAAAGGCAGGTTTGTTCTCATGTGTATCAACCACACCCTAGTTTGGTGTCATCCACAAACTTTGTGAGGGCACAACCATTGATGAACACATTGAATGGGATAGGTTCAAGATAGACCCCTGAGAAATACCTGGCCTCCAGGTAGAGTATGACTCAGCAACCACAACCCTCTGTGCTCAAAAAAACCAGTCTTTTCACCCATCTAGTAGCCCAGCTATCCAAACCATAGTGTTCCAGACTGAATATAAGGGTGCTGTGATAGACCTTATAAAAAGCTTTGCTATAAGCAATGTAGACAACCTTCACTGCTTTCCCCTTATCCACAGATCTAGCCATTTTACCACAGAAGGCAATCCTGTTGGTCAGGCATGATTTATCCCTTAGAAATCCATTCTGGTTATTCCCAAATACCATTTTTTTTCTCCCGCATGTGCTCAGAACTTACTTCTAAGAAAATCCACTTCATAGTTTCCACAAGGATCAAAGTGAGGCTTTAATTTACTGAGCTGTGCTTTTTACATTTCTGAAGACGGGTGCCTTATTTGCCTTTCCCCACTCATCTCCACAACCTTTCAAAAATGACCAAAAGCAGCCTAGCAGCGACCTCAGACAGCTCTCTCAGCAAGAAGATGAAGCTTTGTTTTTGTTGCGGTTTAACCCCAGCCGGCAACTAAGCCCCACACAGCCGCTCGCTCACTCCCTGGCAGTGGGAGGGGGGAGAGAATCGGAAGGGCAAAAGTGAGAAAACTCGTGGGTTGCGATAAAGACAGTTTAATAGGTAAAGCAAAAGCCGCGCATGCAAGCAAAGCAAAACAAGGAATTCATTCACTACTTCCCATTGGCAGGCAGGTGTTCAGCCATCTCCAGGAAAGCAGGGCTCCATCACACGTAACAGTTACTTGGGAAGACAAACGCCATCACTCTGAACGTCCCTCCCTTCCTTCTTCTTCCCCCAGCTTTATTGCTGGGCATGACGTCATATGGTATGGAATATCCTTTTGGTCAGTTGGGGTCAGCTGTCCCAACTGTGTCCACTCCCAACTTCTTGTGCACCCCTGGCCTACTCGCTGGTGGGGTGGTGTGAGAAGCAGAAAAGGCCTTGACTCTGTGTAAGCACTGCTCAGCAATAACAAAAACATTCCCGTATTATCAACACTGTTTGCAGCACAAATCCAAAACATAGCCCCATGCTAGCTACTATGAAGAAAATTAACTCTATCCCAGTGAAAACCAGCACAGTTTTCTGGATAGAATTGCTCATTTAGAGTGAGATAATTTTGACATTAGTTTGGCCTCACATACCAACAGGATATGCTAGCATAGGGCTATAGGGCTAAGCACATACTTAATGAAAACTGTTGTCTTAGAAGAGAAATAAAAACTAGGAAAAAAAAAAATCAAAACCTAAAAAAACCTAATGAGTTCTTGTTTTACCTTCCCCACCCTCCTTGTTGGAGGTGTAGAAGAGAAAGATTCTGTGCAGAAATGTTCTGCTTTTTAATATAATTCAGTAAAATCAGGTTTCACAAAGTTCCAAGAGAAATTGTTTTCTATGCATAGATTTGCAAAAGTACAGATGTAGTTTTCATTTAATATTCTGTCTAACCACATTTCTATCCTCAGATAAACCTCTACTGGCAGCTCATTCAGAACAATTAACATTAGCACTGAGAACATAATACTGGTGATTTTATTTCCTGTCTAGGACACAGATTCCATTTCATTCTCCTAAAAATTAATACAATCTCATGGAAGAAATATATCATGTTAATATTTAAACCAACCCAAAGCTTTTGCATAAACAAATATTATTTATTTGAGTATCCTTAACCCTACAGATTCCCATTGATAATCCTGGAATTTAGGATTTAGGAAATTTTTTTTTTATTTAGCTGCTCCAGCAATTTTGTCTTTTATTTTAAAATATGTTATATCTCTGAACACATCACAGTCTACACTGATAATAGTTTATAAATAAACACTGTTATTCATTTGCATTTTGCAACTCTGGTAAAAGATGCATTAGCCTTCATTATTCTGTTCATGAACCTGATGATAATTTCTACATTGTCTTTTTTAATTGCTTTCCAAGTTCACAGCTCTTCTTCTCATAATAATCTTACATTTACATTGAATTCTTTATCCTGAAAGATACCAAAGCCCTTCAAAAACTGTGAGCTGAATTCTGTCCTCAGCTTTATCCAAACACCCACCAGCTGCAAAGAAATGGAAAATCTCTGAGGAGATAATTTGATAACTTGAATAAAAGAAAATAGATCACTTCAGCAGAAAATACGGAACTAGTTCAAACCAGTAAGAAGTGGCTTTCTGTAATTTAATTTGGTTTTCTTCTGGGATTGCTCATTTTTCCATAAACAGGTTTCCCTAGTCAGCTGGAAGTTCTTATTAAGTGCAAAGACTGTACTTATTAAAGACTGATTTCTGTTCTACTTTAACACCAGTTTTCACTGAATTGCTTTACCTCTGTGCTTATGTCATGTTTTGTGGGCTTTTTTTTCCCCAGAGTTTTTCTTAAGCTGGTAAGTAGACCCAATAACATCAATGTTCTAGGTAATCTTGAGTCTACCACGTTCAGGGTGGATCCATCATGTTAGCCATCATATTACAGGTTTTTGCCTGATCAGAGTGTTCTGGTAGCTTTTACCAAAAATATTCTTGTGCTCTCTAACAACATTTTAAGCATTATCTAGCATGCATGCTCTACGTTTCTGTTTCCAAACCCCAGTATTTGAATGCTGTGCAGCCTAAAAAATTTGCATGAAAATGAAGATTCTATTACCATCCAAATTACAGATTCTGAACATTGTTTTTTTAATAATCAAGTGAATCAAGTAAAATAAAATAAAAATACTAAAAAGTTAAAGAAATTGTCAATTTATGGATAGTATGGAGTCTGGTGAGGAAAGCAAATAAGATATGTATTATCTGGGGATTTTCAGGATATGGATTTCTTATCTTTTTTCTGTTGTTTTAGTTTATAAGACTGTTTTATCAAGGGCTTCTTCAAAGGCTTTATTTCTTCCTACATCTTAGAAACAAATAAGCACTCCTTGCATACATATTTTTGTCTGCACAAGGATTATACTCCAGACTAGTTAAGTATTGAAGATGGTCAAATGGAGCCATATTTAGAAAAGTGATGGCCAAAAATGAATGTCAAATGATATTTCTAAAAGCAAAAATGCTTTTTCAGCAAATATTTTTCACCAAACTTTTGCACTGATTCTAGACTACTGCTTCCCTACACTTACAGATCTGCCATGTAATACAAGTTTAAAAAAAGCTGCATAGTGTATACATGAATTTCACCCTGTTTCTTAAAATGTTGTGGTGACCTCTAGTCATTCTTTATAAAGATATTACCCTGATTTTTAGGCATTTTCTTACTTTCCTTCAGCAAGGATTCAGTTACAGACTTTCTGAACATTTTTAAAGAACGTGCTTTACAAAATATTCTGAGAACTTGTTTGGTCTGACAACAAAAGATCACAGGCCTCAGAAGACAATGCAATTGTCTGGTGAATACTGGCAAAGCAAAACTTTTTACCCACAGTAGGTCTGTATAACTGGGGCAGGGGGGGGAGGATCTTTTGTCTTAATGTAAACATTCTAAGAGAAGTTAATGGTAGACTTTCTTTGGGCTTCTCTTCTGATGTGTGGGAATTCTGCATCTCCTTGACCTTCTAAAGAATTTAGAACAAACTCTTTGCTTGTCCGCACAAGCACATTTTTTTCCCCCAATATTGCAGAATAATGTCCACAAAACAGGTATCAAAAGAAAAATCACAAGACCAAGATACTCATTCAAGTTTTATTACAAAACTAGTTGGAAAGGTTATTAACAAATATTTTTGTAAGTGAGTACAAACATGAACAGAGCTTCTAGATATTCTCAAGGTGGCTCAGCATATCTCCTGCCTCTGGATTTGAGTATCTTCTCTCAGATATATTGATTTTAATTCTAGAAGTCCATTCACTTCAATTCTTTTCTTAGCATGAGGGACACAAAAATCCCAACAACTTCCATTACATAGGTCATTACCCATGTTTTTTTCTTAGATCATTGAATGACAAATTACCAATTCCCAAAGATCTTTAATAAGTATGGGTTATAAACGTATACTGTGAAAGTAGGAACAGAATGGGTTTTCAATGGACAAATTGACATTTGTGTTACTAACTAAATGTCTCACTCATCTCTGAATAGTTCTTTTGATTTTTATGGGAAGGATTCTTATACCTTTTTGCATGAGAAATAATTCTGTACTTGAATGTGCAGCTGCTGTTCATCTGGGCTATCTTGTTTCTGATGCTCAGGAGAGAGCTGCCACAGATCTTCAGCTGTGTAAAACCTTGAGGGACCACACATGCCAAAAAGAGAAAATGTAATTGCAATTCATATGAGACTGTGAAGTGCTAGTACAAAAGGTCACAGCACATTGTCATTTATTCCTCAGTAGCTGAAGTCTGGAAGGTGAATCCTCTGTAGAAATATAGAGATTGTTTTACCCTAGAACAATAAGAGAAGGATAGGAGAGGTCACAGTCACTAGAGGAAGGATCTCAGAGGTACAGAATGGAAGAAGCTGTAGGAACTCAATTATTATACACCATCACTGGAGAGGTCTTCAAAAACCTCTGAGGCAAACAAAAGAAAAGTCAGCGCAGACATAGATGTCCAAGACACTCATTAATTTATTGTGAATGACACAGCCAAAATAATTTCTCTGTTAGGGCAGTCTACCATGCATATTTGTGCTAGGGTAAATGGCCGATTGAAATTGTGTATGAAACAGAAGGAAACTTCCACTGTATTTCACCCACCTGTTATGATGATAAAGCCCTTTATACATCTTCCTTCGTTCCCACTCACCTTGTCAGCAGCTTCTTCCACTGCATTCCTGGACATATTGAAAGCAAACAGGCTAGGAAACCATTTACTTGACAGTTTTCAACTCTGGGTACTTGTTACTTCCCCCGGATGGGAACTCACAACTCTTAAGGGGCCTGGAGTGTCATGAGAGTGCCAGATTTCAGATACAGTTCAGCCTGCTTTTCAAGCTAAGAAATCACTTCACAGATTACATTTCAGGCAACTGAGTGTCCTGGTTTTGGCCGGGATAGAGTTAATTTTCTTCCTATTAACTGGTATAGTGCTGTGTTTTGGATTTAGTATGAGAAGAATGTTGGTAACACACTGATGTTTCAGTTGTTGCTAAGTAGTGTTTACACTAGTCAAGGACTTTTCAGCTTCCCATGCTCTGCCAGGTGCACAAGAAGCTGGGAGGGAGCATAGTCAGGACAGCTAACCCAACTGGCCAATGGGGTATTCCATACCATATGACGTCATGCTCAGCATATAAAGCTGGGGGAAGAAGGAGAGGGGGACATTTGGAGTGATGGTGTTTGTCTTCCCAAGTAACGGTTACGCGTGATGGAGCCCTGCTTTCCTGGAGGTGGCTGAACACCCACCTGCCAATGGGAAGTAGTGAATGAATTCCTTGTTTTGCTTTGCTTGCGTGCACGGCTTTTGCTTTACCTATTAAACTGTCTTTATCTCAACCCACGAGTTTTCTCAGTTTTGCCCTTCCGATTCTCTCCCCCCTCCCACTGCCGGGGAGTGAGTGAGTGGCTGTGTGGGGCTTAGTTGCCAGCTGGGGTTAAACCATGACACTGAGTTACATACAGTTGAAATAGACTGGGACTACACATTTGCTTTTACCTTTTGTAATGGAAAATGAATCAGATTGTTTTTAATGGGTCAGAGGATGTGTAAGGTACTCCACTAAAAAAAAAGTAAAAGGATGGAGAGGGTAGGAAAAGACATTAGATTAAGCAAAAATTATCAAGTTTATCCTAATTCTGTTGTTTTTTTTTTTTTTTTTTAGTTGTATATTGTCAGCAGTTTGGTTCTAAGAGATTTTAGAGTATTTGTTTTCTGAACAATTTGTCTTAAATTTGCCTGTGTGCAGAAGTGTTAATAGGAGTTACAGGAAGGAAACAATCCTAGGTAGCAGAAGGCAATAAAAAGGCTTGCCCCACTGCAATATTTAAAATCTGGAACAGTCCATTTCTCCACTACAAGGTCATTGCTCATAGCCCTGTTGTGAGCAGCGCTTATATTTGCTGTCTTCTTACCTTAGTTTTGGAATGCCAGAATAAATGGGGAATCGGAAACTACAGAAGTGCCATGCCCACTTCCCTTTCATAGTGCTTCCTCACTGAAGGTTTCCTTCATACTTTTCAAATTATCTTTGGCTAGGGCTCTGCCACCATGTTCTAAACTTTTATAAAGGTGTCAGCTGTAAGAGTCAGGCTTTTCAAAACTTAAAACAAAATCTAGACTTTTCTGTTTGACTCAGACACTTATAAGTTTGTCTTCACATTCATAAGGGCTAGAACCACTTTCTTCCAAAACAAAAACAAAAACTGTAATGCTTATGCTTTCACACCAACTTCTAAGTACTAGCTTTTTCAGTATCGTCCTTCTTTCTTAACCCTATCCTGAATCTGACAATGGTAATATTAAAGATTACCAACAAGAGCAAATTTATAAAGACATATGCATTCCCACATATCACCTCCTTCCACACAAGATACCAACAAATAATATAAAGCCAAAATCTGAAATACGAATTTGCGCTTTTAACCGTGACAGAAGTAGAAAATATTAAGAAATATAAAATTGCCTTTGCATGTCGAAACCTACCTCAAAATCTCTTACACAATTGACTAAATGACTAAATTGATTAATCTACTTCATACCACTGTTGTACAGATACTGAGAGTGTTTGTTAAAAGCAAAACTAATTTACTGAGGTGTTGGCATAAGGTCGCATTCATGTAAGGAGTCAAATCAGACAGGATAGTCAGTCACCATGTGGTGGCAATGGGAGCCTCTGTTGTAAGTGTTCTTGCAGTGGCATCTTCAGTTTGACTGGCCCACTGACCACTCCTCTGCTCAGTTTTTATAGTCCAGCTGGCCTGTGGTTCTACATGATCATTTTAGCACATGCATAGAACAAGGTCATAGGATAGGAACATGGAAGTAATTCAAGTTGAAGGGAACCCGAGGAAGTCTCCAGTTCAACCTCCCTCTAGTTGTCCTGGATATGAGGCCAGACTAGGTTGCTCAGGTTTTTGTCCAGTTGCTTGAAAACCTCCAAGGACAGAGACAACAAAAAGTCTCTGGTCTCCTCTACTCTGCTGCTTGAATGTCCTCTTGGTGATTTTTTTTTTTCAGATCCAGCCTGAGCCTCTCTTGTTTCAGCTCACGCACATTGTTTCTCAGCCTTCCACCATGCACTACTGTGAAAAGCGTGGCTGGTGTGTCCTCAGTCACCTCTGTGTCAGTGACGCAGGGCTGCTGTTAGGTTCCCCTAAAGCCATCTCTTCTCCAGGCTGAATGATCCCCGGTCCCACAGTTGTCTTCACAGGGCAAGAGCTGCAGCCCCCTGTTGGGTTGTCTTGCTGGCCTCCCCTGAATTCAGTCATGCTTATTGATATCTTTCTTGCACTGGGGAGCCCAAAATTGCATGTAGTATTCCATATATGGTCTAATGACTCCTGAATAAAGATGGGTGATTTGATTCCCTCCCTCAATTAGGAGGTCCCTGTTCATACAGCAGAGAATGCTGTTGGCCTCCTTTGCCGCCAGGACACACTGCAGGCTCATACTCTGCTTGCAATACACCACATCCTACAACCCTGCTACAGAAGAGCTGCTCATCAGGCAGTCAGTCCCCAGCCTGTATTGTTGTAAAGTGGTTTATTCCTTCCAAGGTGCATGAGTTTGCATTTATCTTTGTTGAATATCATTAATTTCCTGCCAATCCATTCCTCCAGCTTGTCCAGGTCCTCCTGGACAGCAGCCCTGCCCTCAAGCAAATCAACTGGTCCCCCCTGTCTGGTGTCTACTGAACACCTTATGCGCAAGCATTCCATAAACTCCTCCAGGATACCAAACAAAATGTTAAGCAGGACCGATCCCTATGTTATCCCACTTGTTACCAGCATCCAGGTAGAGTACAACTCCTTAGCCGCTATCTGCTGAGTCTAACCATCCAATGAGTTTTGTATGCACCTGGTTGTTCTCCCATCCAGACTGTATTATCCTAACTTGGATCAAGAATACTGTGGAAGATGGTGTCAAAAGCCTTGCTAAAGCTGAAGTAAGTGACATCCATTTCTCTCCTGCTGATCAAAGATCTAGTTATTTTATTACAGAAGGCAATCCACTGGGTCAAGCATCATTCACTCTTGATAAATCTATGCTGACTGTTCCCAGTCACCTTCTCCTTCACAGGCATGGAAATGTGTTTCAATAAGACCCATTCTATGATTTTCCCTGGTATTGAAGTTGGTTGAGTAGTCTGTACTTCCCTAGATTGCTATTTTGGTGCTTTTCAATAAAGAGTGTAATATTTGTTTTCCTCCAATCATCACAGATCTCCTCATATTTTCACAGTTTTTGAAAGATGTTAAAGAGCAGGCCTTTGAGGATATTGGCCAACTCTCTCAGCATCCTTGGATGCAGCCTGTCTCGTACCATGGATCTACTGTGGATCAAGTTCTCCCAAGTAACCCCGGACTTGATCTGCATCCACTTTCTTCTCCTTGAATCCCTTCACTAGTCTTTGTTGGTAAGACTGAGGCTGTGAAGGCATTGAGTACCTCTGTTCTATTTGTATCCGCTGTCATTAAATCACTCACCCCAGTCAGTAACAGGTTCATCTTCTCTTTGTTCAACTTTTTACTACTGATTAGTCACAGCTTCTTGCTATTATTGCTAATCTATGCAGATGACTGGCTGGGGAGTTCCTCAATCACTGAACAAATGAGTGACTTAAGAGCACTGATTGTTCATGCAGGCATAGAACCTGAGATGTCCAGCTTTCCGTCACTTATAAGTAAAGAAAAGCTTGGTTTTCCTACTTCACTTATAAATAAATCCTATAACTTGTGCCACACTGTAGTCATTCAAATACTACATAAATATATCTATGCTTACTGAAAAATGTAATTGTTTTGCTTCCATTGTGCTGTATTTGCTGAAAAATGTCATTTTTATGTGGTGAGCCGTGCCACACAATGAAGGAAGATTTGCTTTCCAAATTTCTTTACATCTGAACATGTTGACAATCAAATCCTGACATGTCTTTAGGGCAATAAATGAGCAACCTATTCTTAAATGTTATTTTACAATGTCCATTATATTATCGAACAACCAATTTCGTGATTGGTTAATTAAACGTGATAAATACAGTTATCACCATTCACAACTGTGTGCTTGTGCACACCAAATTTTAAGTTCTAATTCAGTCATTTGAATTGTTTGAATGCAAATTGAAATTTCAGATATCTCTTGTATCTGTATATTGAAATACTTGGTTATAATTTTGTTTTGGTTTGGTTTGGTTTCTTTAGTTTATAATCTGATAATGCAAATATAGCTCTTTCTCTGTCTTGTTCTCTCACAAATTTTATAAAATATATGTATTTCTTGACACAGGCAAGTGTGACAAGTCTAACAAGTGTAATATTGGACCCCAAACCATTATCTCCTGGCAGAATAATCCATGACAAACAAAGCCAAAGATAAAGCCATAGGAAGCTGAAAGAACGAAAAATTCATACACCTTATGTCACCTGCCCAGTATTGTTGTCAGTAAGGCAAATGAAATATTAGGATACATAATGTATATAAATATGTGTTTATGATTCTTTACATAGTCATACACAATATACTAACTGTGATCATGTATTTAATTGCATAAGCTAAAAATAATTGGAAATTCTTCTTTGTAATAGAAATAACATATCATAAAAATCATTGCTTGTGATATGTTAAAAGTTCTAGTTAAATTTTATTTAGAGGGATATATTACATAATAAGGTAAATGATAATTTATTTTCCATTGAAAAGAAAGTATGCATTGCATACAAAAACTGTCTCAACCAGAAAATAAAATGTCAACTGTTCAATCTCAAATTGCCAGGTTGAGTTATACCAGCATCCTAGAGTTTAGCATTAACTATTTCTGAAGGAAARAAAAAAAAAAAAAAGCATAAAGCAAGGAGATCTAGAAAGATTTTTCTTATGCCTATTTTTATCACTTGAGTTACAGACATTTATGTAATGATGGCAATAAAAACAACAAAAAGCAACCTTACTATTACCTGTTCTTGTTAGTCCATACTTCTCTGAACCACACTAAAGGCACCTGATTTCTTTACACCTTCTGACAGTGAGTAATTAACTCTCATATTTTTTAGTGATCAGTATTGTTATCGTCTGTATAAGACTTTTATTTAATAAATTTTCACAATGACTTGGCTAGTATATATTGTACTGTTGCCCTGTAATAGCTAGACTATAAAAAACTGCTCAGCTGTATAAATCAGATCTTAGTTGCTTACAGATATTTTTTCCCCTTAGCTAAAATAGGTAAATTTAGTATGTTAGAGTAAAAGTGATGGACTCCAACCCCACTGTCACTGTGAAATTCCAAGTGACTGTTGTGTGCAGAAGAGTGATATTAGCAGTGAGACACTAGCGGGTTGCATGCTTTTTACAGCATTGTTTCTTTGTGTTATTATTCCAAATGACATCTGTGCTGCCGCAGATGACCTACCTGTTCAGGTTTGTGGGTGTTTTCATTTCATGTCAAGCATCACTATTGTCTTCAAGACAGCAAAGAGTGAATGAATTCGTTCCTTGGGCACTGGTTTATAACTAAATGCTTCTCAAACTCTGAGACGCTTGGTAACGTGAAGAGCTCTTAAAAGTTACATAATGAGTCTATAAGAAAATCTGTAATTTACAGCATAATACCTGTGCTAATTTGGAAAACTACATGTCAGTAGTAGGTCATAGAAAGCAGACATCTAAGACTTGTAAATAAATGGATATCAGGTAATGATTTTATGCACACAATTATTTTTAAAAAGCCATTACTCACTAGAGGCAATGAAGAAATGAACTGGTTTGATTTATCAATTTCCCATCCTCTGATGTTCAGCTGCGTCTCCAGAAACTACCATTCTAAACACAAATCAACCTTCTTGTATTCAGTTACTGGAGTCACCTGCAAATTTGGCTATTTACTCTATAACTTTTTTCATTGTGGCTAAAACTTGGGCATTAATGCATATGTATTCAGCATATATTCTAAAATAAGAGTGCACATATCTTCTGTGTAAACTTTTGTATCCCTTTCATTATTTCTTTGTTAGTTTATATGTTATTTACATATGAACCACAGGCTTCCTTATTCTAACTTATTAACCATCAAAAGAATTTTGCTAGTACTATGACTGCAGGATTAGGTCCTATTTTTTAACAAATCTCCCTTATAAATTATCCCTCCTTGCAGTTCTTACATCACCGCTAGCACTGCTGGTTCTGTGGTTTTCTTTATAAATGAAGGCCAACTCCTTATTCCATTAAAACCATTGGCAAAATTCCTGCTGACTTCAGCGGGAATAGATTTCAACTCTTATGTCTCAGCTGTCAAGTAATAGCTAGCACCTATAGTGATAAACACCTACTCTTTATTTTTTAACCTTGGCAATATAAGCAGGTTACTAATGTTGAAGTAAAAGCTAATGGCAATTTACATTGGTGGTACCACCACATCACTTTGCTCTGTAACTGGCTGAAGATTTCTATTCTTCTTTCTTTTGCTTTTGCCACACATTAGGTATTCCAGAGTTCTGAAATTAACTTACTGAAGATTAATGTTGCACTTCTTTGAAACTCTAGCAGTGTTATGCAGGTGAAAAACATGGTACCAGGAATTGTTTTACCCTTTGAGAATAAGAATTCTTTCTGTGGCAGCGCCTAACACATTATGGCCTGGTCCTGCATAGTCCTAAGTATCATAAGATTTTCAGCAAATTCATCACCAAGTTAAATCAGTGAAATATTTGTTAAATTAAGATCAGATTAAAGAAACCTGCTTCGCAGAGGGATTTGCTGTCAAACCCAAAGCAATTCAGTGGTAACATACTGGCCTCCACACAAAATCTCATTCTATGCCTGAGTTTTATAATATTAGCACTAGATAAGCAAAAAAGTGATGAATGTCTGCTAAGGTAATGACTGGCTAGGTGGAGAGCAGTGGATGTTGTTTATCTTGACTTTAGCAAGGCTTTCAGCACTGTCTTCCATAACATCCTCATAGACAAGCTGATTAAGTATGTGCTAGATAAATGGACAGTGAGGTGGATTTAAAACTGAACTGCCAGGTAAAAAGGGTTGTGATCAGAGGCACAAAGTCCAGCTGGAGGCCAGTCACTAGTGGTGTACCCCAGAGGTTGATACTGAGTCCAGAATGACCTGGACTATGGAGAGAGTGCACCCTTAGCAACTTTGCATATAATACAAAGCTGGGAGGAGTGACTGATACTCCATGGCCGTGCTGCCATTCAGAGAGTTCTGGATGGACTGGTGAAATGGGTTGGGAAAAACTTCGTGAAGTTCAGTAAAGAGAAATGCAAAGTTCTCCCCCTGCAGGGGGGATAACCCAATGCACTAGCACACGCTGGAAGCTGACTAGCTGGAGAGCAGCTTTGCAGAAAAGGACCTGTGGGTCCTGGTAGATGCCAAGCTGACCATGAGCCAGCTATGTGCTCCTGTGGGGCTGGGCTTCCCAGTAGAAGAGAGACATGGACATAATGGAGTGAGCCCAGCAAAGGGCCACAAGGATGACTAAGGGACTGGAGTATCTGTCATATCAGGAGAGGCTGAGAGATCGGGGAGTGTATAGCCTGGAGAAGAGAGGGCTCAGGGGGACCTTACTCACATCTATAAACACCTGATTGGAGTGTTGCAGATGATGGAGTGAGAGAGAGAGATGGACTTCAGTCATAAGAGAGAAGCAGCAATATATTTATTGATGTAAGACAGTGAGTTAACAAGATTTGATGGCAAGGTACACTTGATTATTTACTGCATGGAGGACAGGGTCAGACAAAACTGTCAGGGAGGCCCTCCCATTGAGTCATGAGGTTCAGAAAGGACCCCCTTGCTCTCTAAACTCCTCAGAGAGGAGTCTAGGTGCAGCTGGATCCAATCCTAGTCCCAGGCTTGGTCAACAGTTTATGTCTAAAGGATTATATATGTTCAATCAATCCTTTATATCACTTAGCTAAGATTTCCAAGTTCAGCATGTTATTAGTCACTTACTGAGGATCTGTTGCAGCAAGGAATCTCTCAACCTCGAGGACTATCCTTGAAAGGCATCCCTACTCAAGGGGAGATCCCGGTGTGCACCCTGCTGCTGTGTAGGAGAGCTCAAAGGGCTCTTGGGCTGACCACTATTTGTGGTGGTAAGATGATTGACTCATAGTCATATTTACATACCAACTGCAGACATTAGTTTCTTCCAAATTTGGCTTGAGTTGGACATTGACCAGCACTGTGGTTAGGTGGACACATTGCCTATTGTGTTGTTATCTGTCTCCCCCGAATCCACTTTGAGCTGGATGCATCCATCACGACCAGACACATCCATCACGATCACCACAGGTGGTTATCGCTTGAGCAGGTTTATGGGAAAAAGTCAGGTCGGGGGCAGGAGGAGCACATTGTCACATGGGGGCAGGAGTGAGCAGATAAGATGGAGACAGACTCTTCTCAGTGGTGCCCAGTGACAGGGTAAGAGGCAATGGGCAAAAATTGAAATACAAGAAATCATCCTGTGTGCCGCATTGCACATGGGCAACTTTATCTATTGCACAGGCAGGCATGAATTAGGGCAAGGTGTTCAGAATGACTCACAGGCTAGAGACAGCTAGTCCCAATAGAATTGTTTAAGAATTACATAATTTTCCTTATTCTAAAGGTGAAGTCAAACTATATCATTCTGCAGATTTTCTCTCTCTGACACAAACCAAGGAATGCTACCAAGTTTATCTTTACGTAGTGACAGAAATGTGTCTCATGTAGACATACCATTTGAAAATTCTATGTTAGACATTTTCCTTTCTGGTGAACATGCTTTTTTAATTGCAGGACTCTGGTCAGTCAGAGCTTACATCACTGACTGCTTCTGATCAGAGAAGGTTTCATTTGTATCTTTTTACTGTCCTTCTAAAACACCAGGATAGTGCTAAAAGACTGAACACTAGTCAAAAATTCTCTCCACTTTTCACTATTTTCTGGAGAAAAATTTACTGCTCCAAACTGATGGTCTCAATTTATCCTGTTTCCATCCCCACCCCACCCTCCACTGTAAGATTCACAGCCATCCTCACCACTTGTGAAAAGACTTAAAGACTTTAATATAGCTTATGAAAGATACTTAAATGGTGACATGTGACATAAGGAGAAATGTTAGATTTCAGGACTTTTTTTTTTTTTTTTTTTTTTTGAGTGTGTACATCATGTCTTTAACACTTATAGTCTCCCCAGAACATAAATTTTGCTATGATCCCAAATGGTAAGGAACATATCTAAAGTGCCAGGTAAAATTAGCTAATTTGCTATGTGCCTATAATACATACACCTCACAGATCTCAAGATTATAGCTCAAAAAAAACCCCCCCAAACTCCCCCCCCAAAAAAACCAAAAAATCATCCAGGAGATCTAAAACATGAACATGAATTGCAAGGTCAAAAGTCTTGCTCAGTAATGGAAATAAGAAAAATATTTACAATCAATCAATCACTCACCTACCCCTCTCAAAGGAGCTGGTATATTAAGTATTACATTCCACTGTGTTTCAAACCAGCTTTTTTAATGCTGTTCTCACAGTAATCTGCTCTACAAACACAGAATATAATTAGCATTTTTTTTACAGGGGAACAGGATAAYGTAACAGAATCAGGCCTCAAACAAAGCTGAATTAACCACAGTGGTCAGTTTAAATTATTCCTTATTTTGACACTGTTAACAAAATTACACCCTGTAGGAAGCTATCGCATGAAGTTTTTCTGACTCTAGGCATTTTCCCTGTCATTAGGACGTCTTAGGTTTTGCCATTTGTCTATTGATAGCCTCTGCTGACAGCTACAGTCCAGAGCAATAATGTTTCAAGCAGCTAGCAACAATGGTAGCAGCATGGAGTGTGCTACGTTTGATTTTCTTAGGCATGACTAAAGAATAGATCTATATTGAAGAAAAAGTTTCAATTCAGTGAAGAAGGATGTTGACAAAGGAGCCATAAATTTCTGCATAGTGATTTTAAAACAAAATATCAAGACTCAAATCTAAATTTTCAAATTCATTTTAGTTGAGACTTTAATGACAGCATACCTGATATAGTTTCTACTGGAAAGAGTGACTTTTGAAATAAAAGTATTTCCCAGCTTTGAAAACCATAACAAGCAAACAAACAAAAATTACTTACAAGACATAATGGCAGGCTGCAAATGTGACTAAAAATTTCAGCCTTGAACAGAGATGGAAGAAACCTTTGCATTTTTATCAGTGCAAAACCAAGATGCTTTTCCCTGAAATCTCAAGTTGCTGAATGAGAGTTTTTACCAATAATTTTATCTCTAATATATAATGTTCATAAATTGAAAACAGGGTCTTTCAAAAATAAACTTTCTTAAAACCCCTTCAACTTCACAGATGTATGCTTGAAGTATCTCCAGTGCTGATAAACATGGCCATGTGGAAATTGCTCAGATTCTTCCCTTCTTTCCACCTTCCCCTGTCCCTCCCTTGAAGGATTCCTCCTTGAAAGAAGGGTCTATGCACTGACTGCTAACATACGCTGTCAGATAGTACACCTTTCACTATACCCATGGGAATTCACTGGGTAAGTTAAAAAAAAAAAAAAAACAACCACAATTTATGTTTTACTCTGTCCTAAAACTAAGCATTCCATGTTGCTATGAAGCTTGGGGAAATAAAGCAAATCAATGGTCATTTTAAAAGTTTAGGAAGTAATTGTAGTACTTCAGTAGCACTTAAACAGGGTGAGATTGTATCTGACCTCCACTTGGTTATATCGTTTATACACATTGGATCATAGGGTTCATTACAAAAAATCCCATTTCTGCACTCTGTGAAGGACCATTTCTGCTGGCCCTCCATTCCTGGTTTTGTTTAGACAAATGAAATGTCAGAGACAATGATGTATACACAACTCACATAAGGATATAAATAACAGTCATATAGTGTCTTCTTTTTTCAGGCAGACTTTTACTTACTTACTTACTTACTTATTTATTTACTTTGCTGTGGGCTGGAGGAGTGGCTAAGGAGGAGGAAGAACTGTTTTATCAGTATAGCACCATCAAACCATGAAATGTGAACTGCAGTCAAACTGTTAAGGCAATAAATGCCCTAAATCCTTCCCCTAAAGCACTGAAAATCTAAAAAGAAAAGCAAGAGCATTAGGATGACCTAAAGTTCATTTTTCAGCTGCGTAGTCCACAAGTAAATGCTTTGAAAACAAAATAAAATAGAAAACTGTGTTTAAACGGAAATGCATCTGATGCAACACAAAGCAACACCAGCAACTCACAGATGAATCTCACAGGCTGCTGGATGCACTGGCAGTGCTGGATGCACTGGCAGTAGTTCAGACATGAACACTAGGCACGGTGTACCTGGTAGCAAGCCTACTAATCTTAAAAAGTACCCAGAGCCCTGTTTGGCACAAATTTTATGCTTTGAGCTTTCTGATCTGTTTAGGTCGGCAATGTTAATGACTTTGCTTACAAATTTTACTTGCCAACAATGAATTTTGCTTTCATAGCCTATACAATACTGTTTTCTATTTTATTCTAATTATATTTATTTGACTTTTAGGTAACTGACAAAACATTTTAAAATAGCAACTGTGGGAGAAACAGAACCAGAAAGTTCCTAATTCATCTGGCTATCAAAATAAGCAACAGACTGCCTATGAAACAAATCAACAAATTCCTGTGAGATAAATCAACATGACTTAGCTGAACAATAGTGGTAGTCCATTAGCAGAGGAGCAATTGCGTTCCTCTTTTAAGTGTACTATAGTAGTTTTCAGTAACAGTCAATGTGATTCCAGTATTATTCTGCAGGTTTCTTGTTTTGATTGGGGTAATCACTAAGAGCACCTTATACTTCTTGGTACAACAGAATAAAATAAAAATGACAGAGTGTCTTTATGAGGCATGTCTTTATCTCAAGTGATATAAAACTGCACAGTTCACACTATCTTCAGGGAATAGTTGCACCACTGTATTACGTGTTTAAGTTTTGCAGACATATATTTAGCATGGGATTTTTTATTTGAAATACTCTTTAAGTCTCAGTCTTCTACACTACACCTTTGACATACATCAACCATTGAAGACTGGATACCTTTCTACTGAAAAGAATACCGAGGCGACCTTATACCGAAAGAACATGACAAACACTTCTCAGTAAGCTTGGAAGACTGACAAGTCACTTCGAATGTGAAGAAGACAGATTTTTTAACTAGTATGACCATTACAAAAACCCTTCTTTATGACCTAATAAGAATAAAAAGTAACTGTTTATATATTCAACCAAGATGTGGTGAAATCAAAACCTAAGTTATATTTAGAGATTTCATTCACAAAGGCATTTTCCCTTAAATGCTTTAACTACTTTACTGGTAAATAGGTGCATGATCTTAGAGCTATTTTTCTGCCATCTCCTTCTTTTCTTGCAGTATTTTCTGATTATGTATTTTCCAGCAATCATGCACTAGACATGAACAATACAGTTGTCTTTCAGTTGTTTTAATTTTCTATGTGTATTTCTGCTGATGAAAACCACTCCTTGGATTCCTCAAGTTTTTATTCTTGGTGGTACAACTTGAACAATGAATACTGCAAATTTCCAATAAGCATTAAGCAGCTAAGCTCAAGATTTCACATAAATCATAAAATATGCCATTTTACTGCAGTAATCCACAGTTAAAATAGAGTAACAGAATACAGTGTTTTGCCCTTGAAATTCTATGGCATGTAAATGGCAATATTACCAAATATTAATAAACTTGAAGTTTTTTAAAAAACAACAGACCTGCAGCATTCCCAAAGGCATAATGGGTTATTCTATTTATAGGCTTTTCAAAACCACTGCCTGCATAGTTCTTGTGTCTGACACAAATGTCAATGAACATAGCCCTACAAAACTCTTCCTATCAGAGAAATATTATTATTAGCTTACAGATGAGGAACTGAATCATGACAATCCTTAAAGGCTACGTCTACCTTTGTAACTAGTACAGCATGAGAGGAGTGGGTTTGTAGACCAAAACAGCTGGTGAGGAATACCTGACATTGACACTAAGTGAATTCGTGGAACCATTGCTAGGTGAAGAAAATGACCTGGAGTGATGCTAGTACGATATTTAAATTTCAAAAACAATTTAATTCTATGGGCTTTGAGGCAAGCCTGGTGAATTGTATTCCTGAGGAGATGTTTCTAGCTTTTCATTTAATACACTTCTTGCTCCAGTTTCCTGTTAGATGACCCACTAAGTGCAACCTTTATCTCAGAGTCTTTTCTTTTCTGCTTCTGCTCCATGTTGAAATATTCTTGTGCACTGGTCAGGTAATGGACAGTCATCTCCTCACGGTAATGATGCCTATGGCTGGTGAAGAGCAGACCAGCAAAAAATAAATCAAAGGTGGTCTAGATGTCTCAGAGAACCAGGGAATGAAGGTGATTACAAATTGAACTGCATTATGTGCACTCTTGAAGTCCATTTCACCTAAAAATTTCAATCAAATTCATTCAAGAAGTATTCATTTTGTGCACTTTTACGAACAAACCACTCCACAATGCAAACCATAGGATACCAGTTGCCGTTTCAAGAGTACACTCCTGATCTTAACCAAAATTGTACCATAAACATACCCAAAGTGATTGTGTGCCACAAGGCTGTTGCAGCGCAAGAAATTTAACCTTCATTACATCTTCTGAGTTTCATTCTAGAGATTTCACAGTGAAAGCATTTTTCCTAGGCTGATATTCAGATTCTTTTTCAGTGAGAATATATGTGAGGTCCAAATCCTCCTTTATTCCATAATCTGGGCATGTAGCATGTTCAGGTATTCTGGTGCTGCGCAACAGCTTTGTATGCTACCAGTCATCCTGGAATACACAATTCTGTTTAAACCATTAATATTTTTGTGGGACCAAATGCACCCACAGACAAAATAAATATAATAAATGCAAATATAAAAGAAGTTTTACAATGATTTATGAACACAGATTAAGGGCTAATTAGATGTTCAAAATTACTCTTTTACTTTTTGGAATATGCAGACAGAAGTAGACAAAGAAAGGAGGGGTATTATTAGAGCTTGGATTATTATGGCCTGGATAATTAGAGTATGGTAGGGGGAAGCAGAAGAAGGTTAGAAGAGGAAAGATAAAAGCATGATGTAAAGAGATTGTCCGGGACATTAACATTTCTGAGAAATCCTCATGTGTTCTTGGAACATAGGTCCAGCATTTATTTTCTGAGCTCCATAACTTGAGTTGCAATTTCATACTGTTAAGACAAAGCATCAGACTTATGGGCGATGCTATTCAAAAGATGTTTTGCTTCCATTCCTCTTACCTTGATGCAGCTCTTGTATTTTATATTCCCCCAGGGTGAGACTCTGCAGAGCTCAGAAGTGAGGTGAGTAGAGGTAAAACAAACAACAGCCAAACAACCACAATAATTAGTAAATCATAGTAAATCATTCAGTGTGACATTTCTGAAAGAGCAAAGGATCCATATCTAGGAGGGATTAGTGCAGTGGAAAGTTAGGTGTCCATCAAGCCGCATCCAGATATCACTAGTCCAGCTAATCACCGCTTAGGAACTATTAGGCTTGACAGCATGACCCCTGTCAATCACAGTTGGCACAATGTAGTGCTGAAAATGGAGCAGTCACTAAAGATGGCACTATTTCTAGCTAACCTGTTTTGGCAGACTGTTTGTGTGCATCAACAGACTGAAATGTCAGAGAGCTGAAGATGATGTGGGTGAACGTGAAAAAGCAGACTGCAGAGAAAAAGGAAAAAGCCAGAAGAAAAAATGAGCAAGGAACAAATACAAGGAAGAGCAGAAGATTAAAGATATGAATCAATGTTGCAAAGAATATTCTTAAAACAACAGACAGGAAGGTTTGCAGCAGGAATATAGTTCAATCAGGTTGCTGTAGCAGGCAGGACAAGCATGAATGGAAATTGATCATTCAGGTTATGACATTCTTTATGTCGCAAGTGCCCTTTAATCAATTGTTACACCACCCAGCACTCCTCATGCTAACTAGAGCCTAAATAACACTAAAGGATAGAATGAAGGCAACAGAATTCCCAGGCCTGAAGAATTTTTTACCCTATGATCAGACACGCACTCCACTGAAGCTGTCCATTAACAATATCCACAGAGCTCATAACCCTGAAATACATATTCATACCTCTGTACCACTAACTAAAGTTCTACATAATATTAATATTATAGATATTTTGCATGTTCACTAGGTGTTCCTGTTATACATCATTATTACCTATTTTCACTTACATTTTATAAATAATTTAGGTTTGAAAAGTTTAGTATTGCTTTTGTATTGCTTTTGTGGTTTATTTTATTTGAGGGTTAATCTTCCCCCCCCCCCCCCCCCCCCCCCCCCCGTGGTGTGGAAGGTTCATTCCAGGTATATCTATGCTTAATTCTTATGCACTTATATATAACACAACAAAGCAGAGAATGTGCAATAGGTATTAACAGTAGAAAATTCTTGAGAGTGCAGATAAAATACTCTAGGTATCTGCACAAATGTGATGCTTTGATTTTCCTAAAGGAGAATGAAAATAGGTCCCTCCTCTCTCTAAACCAAAAATATTGTCAACAACTCAGTTATTTTAGGAGAGTGAAACATGCCAGAATGGCATGTTTACAGCAAGCAGATTAGCTCAGACCTCTTTATTTCCACTGCTTATTCTGCATCTATGCTTTGTTTCTCTTCTTTTTTCTTTACCCTATTATGTTACTATAATATGCTCAGAAAAGTGTAGGTTTTTCAGTGACTCTGTTGGTAGATCTTGGTTAGCCAGTCCATGCAAAGAAAAAAAAATCTGTTTAAATACAATAGTCATGGACGTAGTAGGTAATTCCTTCTTGGTAGAGACAGACTATGGGAAAGATCTTGCAGAAGTAAAGGTCTTTGAATAATGTCATGATAATAGTAAACTACAACCTACTGTTATAACATTATCTGGAATCTGGCACAGCTAGAATGTTATCCAGAATGGGTTTTGTACTGGTAACTACCATAACTACTTTTAATAGCTTCCTTTAGCTGGCAGCTACAGTTTCTGAAAAGTAATACATGCAACTAGATGCCCTGTGTAAGACAGAGTGGAGTCCGTTACTTGTCAGGTTCATGTCAAGAGGCAGCACAATCATAGAATCGTTGAACAATAGAATAGTTTGGGCTGGAAGGGACCTTTAAAGGTCACCTAGTCCAACCCCCCTGCCATGGGCAGGACATCTTCAGCAAGATCAGGTTGCTCAGAGCCCCATCCAACCTGACCTGGAATGTTTCCAGGGATGGGGCATCTACCACCTCTCTGGGCAACCTGTTCCAGTGTTTCACCACCCTCATTGTAAAAAACTTCTTCCTCATATCTAGTCTGAATCTACCCGCTTTTATTTTAAAACCATTCCCCCTTGTCCTATCACAACAGGCCCTACTAAAAAGTCTGTCCCCACCTTTCTTATAAGCCTCTTTAAGTATTAAAGACCAGAGCCTTCTCTTCTCCAGGCTAAACAACCCCAACTCTCTCAGCCTTTCCTCATAGGAGAGGTGTTCCATCCCCCCGATCATTTTTGTGGCCCTCCTCTGGACCCGCTCCAACAGGTCCGTGTCTTTCTTATGCTGAGGGCTCCAGAGCTGGACGCAGTACTCCGGGTGGGGTCTCACCAGAGCGGAGTAGAGGGGCAGAATCACCTCCCTCGACCTGCTGGCCATGCACTGTCAGAGCGCTCTCTTAGTTACAAGCTATAGGAGTTAACACAAAATTGTTAGACTTGTACCTATTTTGGCTATTTTGATGCTACTGCCTCTTTGTAGCCTCACGTTAAGGAGCCAGTGTAAATTTCTGTACCGCTCAACAACCTAATGTATGCACCAGGAGAAAATATCCCAAAGAGCTGTGGAGAGCTATGATTCCCTGAGGTCATGCACAGTGATTATAAGCTCAGACTCATAAAAAGTCCGAATTTATAGGAGCAGCAGTCCATTTAAATTTAAACAGAAGCTGAACCGCAGACTTCAGAAGGGGCAGGGGAAGACCGGACTGGGAGCACCGGGGACGCCAGGCTGGCAGAGCTGCAGGCCCTGCTGCCGCGAGGCCCGCACGCAGCGGACGCGCGGAGGCCTTCCCTGCGGGAGAGCGGCGGGCGGGCGGCGGCTGAGAAGAGCGGGAGGCCGCGCCGCGGCGCGGAAGGGGCGGAAGGCCGCGAGGGCCCATCCAGGGCGATTACAGGGGCAGGAGCGCCACCTGGCGGCCCGCGGGCGCAACGCAGGCGAGGCCGCCGCTGCCTCCCACCCGCTGCCCGGGGCCCGCCGGGCCCGCCGGGCTGTTACGGCCGTTACGGCCGGCCGTTAGAAAGGAGCGTTCGCCGTCCGCCTCCCCTCGAGGGTGACCAGCGCTTCCCAGGGCGGGTTTGGTTTGTTGTTTTTTTTTTTTTTCCTTGCCTTTTCTTTTTGTTTCACGGTAACATTACGTCATCCTTTTTCTCCACGTGGAAGTCGCCTGGAAATAGCATTTAAAGACTCGCCCTGCTAATTAAAATTCCTCATTTCTGTTCTCTGTGTTCTACTTTTATATAACCAGTGTGTTTGGACACTTAAACATGTCAAATGGGAGAGAGATTTCTGCCTGAAGAATACAACTGGTTTCTTTTGCCATATTCAGCAGACAAAATACATACTGTTGGAACAACACACTGAAACAGAACAAGCCACGGCTTGAGAGGTCCCTTTGTTCTTTTAAATCCTAAAGGAAAGCTTTTGATAGGGGGGAAAAAAAAAAAGACACCTGCTATCACGAATGTCAATTCACCTTAAGAAAAGAACTGTGCTCCAGCACAGTCTTATTTTAGTTCTCTAATACAAAAGTGCTGCTGGATGAATCAAATTTGGTTCAGTGGTTGAATGTCTTTAACAAGGTTTCCACTATCATCTTCCCTGCAATACAGCCAGGCAGGAACCATGATGCGCAGAGCGTGAGCTGTGGGAGAGAGGCGACAGGTAAAGCTGGCGCAGCTCTGCCGATCTTTTAGAAGACTACTTTTTATGAGGTACACATATTTCTGGGCATATAAACAAAGCACTAAATACTGCCATTCCTTTAAGGATTCAATGCAAACAACTATTGATACACAAGAATTAAAGGAGCAAATAAACATCATTCTCTTTCCTTAGAACTAATGACATTACAGCTGGCATTTTGGTATGTGCATTTCTGATGCACGACAGCATTTTCTTAACACTTCATGGCTAATTTCTTCTGATGTTTAAGTCACATTCTAACTCTAACCCCTTGCACTCTGAGAATGAAATAGTAGGGAGAAAAAGGTGATTTCATTTATGTCTAAAGCATTTGCTATACTGCAGCTAAGTCAGTACTTCACAAATTCGATGATACAGTGGACATTTAGTGGCTGTTCAGTTTTAACACTATACTGTATCTCTGTTTGCCCATACAGCTGTGACCTCTAGTCAGTAACTTACAACCTAGGGAATAAATCAGTGAGTGAGAAAGACTTTGGCAGAAGTACTGATTTTACTGTAATACATTGAGCTTCTAAAAATAGACCGTACCCTTGCTCACATCAGATGACTGTCCAAGACATGGTTCCTACATACACGATTAACTGATTCCTAATAGCTTGATCTTATCAGTGTGTGTTATTTGAGTAACTTGAAATTCAATTTTATCCTGCAGCAAGGCCACAATAAATATATAAACATATAAATGAAGATAATAGTATTTTTCATAGACTGAAATTTCTGGGAAATTTTGAGAGGAAAATTAAAATGTTTCATGTGGATTCAGTGTAATGTTTCATGTGGATCTATCTTGACTTAAATTTGAAAAATTGCCAGAATGTTTCAGGCCTTTATCAGGGTAACGGATAATGTGGCATTTTGGCTCTTGGGCTGAATCAAATTGAGAAACCACAAGATTTCCATTCCAAATAAGCTCTGCTTATGGCACATCCTGGAAGTTTTAATTTTAGCATCACATTCCTTCTCTTTTTCCAGTTTGAGTTTAGCTTTCCATCTGGACTATCTTTCTCTTGAGGTATCAGTAGCAAGTTATAGCAGAGAAGAGAGGTGGAAACTGCATATCTACTAAAAAAATTCCAGTGAAGTTTGTCAACAATTAAATGCCCTTTGTTAAAAAAGAGGTACTGTCTATCCAATTTCAAAGCTTGGCTTGTCCATCTTTTCTTCTCTTTACCACTCTGCTCCATCGTAGCAGCATTTATACATTCACAGCTAATCTGAGCAATATGCAGAGAAAACAACCTGTTTGCTTTGAAAATAACCAGACATAATATTTGATAATCCATACGGGAGAAGTAAAGGATGCTGCTTACTCTACTGAATCTGATTTAGTTTTTGTGATGATCTGTTATCTTTTGCAGTTGGCTTTTTGAATTCTCTGCTGAGCTTCTGTGTCATTTTTCTAGGACTGGTTTGCAGTTTCTTATTAGATCCTCTATGTCCATGCAACTTGCACAACAGTTCTCCCCTCAAGAGTTGTCAACCCAGTGGCTTTCAGATGCTTAGTGTTCTGTTGCAACCTGAACATGGTTGCCCAAAAGGACACTACAATGGTGCAAGACCACCTGGCTTTCCTGAGTGGAAGCCAAACTACTTGCTGGTACAGCTATTCAAACACATTCCTCTTCATGTTGATTAACAGATTAGTTATTTCTGCAATGAATGCACTGTACTAATGTGTTGCAATGAATGCACTGTAGCAATATGTTGTGTCTATATAGTACATTTTTTCAAGTACAAGAAGTAAGTTATGTGAAAATGTGAAATAGTAATAAATAATTGAAATAACGGCTATTTTTTTTAATTATTTGAGTAGCTAAATCAGTCCTTATATCTGTATTTCTGCTCTAAAAATGATGTTGTTACTTCTCACAATCAATGAGCCCTGAGCATTCCCACTGGTTATTGCTGAAGCATGGCCAAAGTGCATTTACTTTGCACAGTACCTAATATAATGTTGCCTCCTACTGGTCAGTAGTCAGGAAAGTTTCATAGGGCATGTACAAAAGCAGATAATGATTCAATCCGAGTTCAGTGAAAGCCTCTCAAACACAAAATAGATCTTTTTTATTCCTTTTTTTCATATGCAGCTGATATTACTTAACTTAATTGTTAATTCAGAGATTAGCAATGCCATATGAGTACTTCCATGGGAGTGTGGTTTATGTTCAAAGTAGCACTCAGAGTAGCACAGAGACCCTTTTTTCTGATGTTGGTGTCAACCATACTCTACTTCACAGGCTAATGGACAGCAGTATATCCTGAGAAATTAACTTTTTTGCAGTCCCTTCCTCTGCAAATTCCTTAGACAAACAGAATCTAGTGTGAACCAGCAAAACAAGCCTAGGCAAAACACACAGAAGCACAACAGATTTTTATTCTTTTTTTTTTAAAGAAAGAAATTACAGCCTACAAAATATAATAGATGATTGTAAAAGCTGAAACAGATTTAGTACAGTAAGCAGCACTGCAGCCTTCTCCCATACGGATTAACTAATAATATGTCTTGTTATTTTGGAAGCAAACGGGTTGTTTTCTCCTCATATTGCTCAGATTGGCAGTGAATGTACAAATAATACTACTACGGAGCTCGGTGGGAAGGAGAGAAAAAGAGAAGATGGATATCATTACAGAATTCCTAACATCCTCTTATTATATTTAGCCCAGTGGGAACTCAGTTTTTTAAATTACTTTGCTGTTTTCCAGAATTGGACTTACTGAGAAAATAGATTTTTTCCAGAACTTTCACAAGTTTCAGACCTTCAGCTTTCAAGAATCACAGGACCACCTCTGAAGGTTTCTGAGTACTTGAAGGAAAAGTATGTTTTGCAAATATAAAATACTCAACAAATTTTTGTGCATCCTGAGCCCTCTTAAGCAATTTTGACCTCTATCTCTGTGAGCTACTGACAAATTTGTATCATTTTTTTCAAGATAGTCTAGCTTTTCTTGCCTCCCCAGGTTATATCTATCTTTCCCATTATGGAAGTTCCTCATAGATGTGAATGAATGGGAAATTTCTATATAGTTTTAATTTCCACATAAGATTGGAAAGGGCCAATTAGGTCACCGACTTGAGACTTTCACAGCCTCTGATATCTAGGGAACAGATGTACAGAAGGCTCCACATATACACCTGCCTACTGAGGCCACAGCACTCTTAAAAATTAACAAATTTAACACTGAGGAGCAAATGTGTCCAGAACTACGCCTCTTGTGAGTAGTTAGTAGAGAAATTGGAGAGTAGACAAAATAAGAAAGCAGGACCCAAATTCTATCAGCATTCATTTTTCTGCCAGTGTTTGAGAAAGTGGAGTGTCCTATAATCACACAGTACCCAATGCTACTTATTTGTTTGTCATTTAGAAAAAAAAAAGCAGCTACTGAAATTGTGAGCTGTAATGGTTATACCATTATCTCCATGATGCCATTTATTGCATCTTTCCCCAGGGGAATTATCATTTAAGTTCCATTTTCATTTATGTCACTGCTTTTTATCCATCTGATGTCCTGATATCCATCATGGCGAGAGTTCCATCATTTTTGCAGTATTTGTTTTATATTCAGTTTTATATGCTGCAGAAGTCATTCTAGTTCTTGCATTTTATTGGTCAGACTCCTTTCATTACCAACATTTTAGTTGTGTTTTTTTTTTTCTTTTGTTCTGCTACTTTTAGTTTGTTAGGAGTAAATGTGGGTAATAATTCTCAACTTTGTGATACTAGTGACCATATGGGTCTTTACTGAACAGTATTCATTCTTGAAGGTAAAAAATGCTGTGTCCAATAGAAACTACACTGACCAACGCTCTGTATGCTGGGTAAATAATTGAGGAAAGCCAGCGACTGAAATACAGCTTCCCTTTCGGCATATGAAAGTTCCTTTCACACACCCAAATCTCCTTCAAGATGTGTGCAGGTAGAAGGAACACTGATGTAGCTTTAAGCCCTGTCTACACCATGCTGCATAAAGGGTTGAAAACAGGAACTCATCTTTATTTTTATAGGATGCCATACAGTGAACATCCTTAACTTGCAAACTCTCTCCTTTACCTTTTCCTGCTGCTTTGTAGCTCCACATTTATTCTAAGCAGAAAACTTGCAAAATCCTGCTGTGAGAACTGAGGGTAATTAAAGTATTAACATAATTTTTTTTAGTGGTCATCATGTCTTTTTCATATTGTTTCCTTTTGGTTTGTGTGTGTGTGTTTTTTTTTTTTTAAAAAAAAAGCCAACAGTGTTGTAAAATAAATAAAATTATCTTCCACCAATAAAATCCTAAACTTCTGTATTTGCAAAAATTAACGAAAGAGAGGGAGAGAGAGAAATGTCATTTACAATAACAATTGTCTGGTCTAAGCTAATATCATTTACTGTTCCAGCAACTTAGCTGCAGACTGGCTGATTTCTAAAAATGCAGTACAAAAGAAAAGAGAGGGAGAAATAAACCCTTGGTTCAGTAAAAAATCCTTCACTGTGGGTTTTGACAGAGTTTAAAAATAAAACTGAGGCAAGGTAAATTTGGATTTGAACGTCCTCTTTTTTTGCAGTTTAATTTGCACACTGACCCTTTAAACTCTGTTCCAAGCACTATAGCCTTAGGCACAGCCACAAGGCATAACCACCCCCTGTAGTGTGACTTCATCATAGGTTCTCACCTCCCTGCCCAGCTGGTCCTGAAATATCTAGTCATTTTTCTTGCCCCACTTTTGGTATGCTTTCATATAGCCTAACATAATGAAAAGTAGCTGCTACTGCTAGCCCTTTAAACATGATGAAATCCATTGGAGAGGTGAAGATAAAGAAACTTTGTTGCTTTCCCAACTAAAATTCAGACAAAAAAGGTTTTAAGTAAGGTTAATTTCTTCCCCCCCCAAAAAAAATCCCATAATTAAAATTGTTCTGCTTTCTACATGAAAATAATTCCTTGAGCTATTTATTACCCATTGTTGAAGATTGATGCTATGGTAGAAAGAGAATTTAAGAACATTCTCAGTCAGAATGTGGATCCGACTGAATCTTAAATCTCAAACTTTTAATAGTTAAGCAGAATATTTAGCAGTAAACATGTTATTTTTAATCTGACACAAGCCTATTCACTGCTAAAAGAAAGAAAATAAAACTAATGTAAGCCATAAAACCATTTGAAATTGGTGTTATTATTTCCTTCTTTATATAGGTCTGCATCTTAATGATTTATTTATAAAAGATACAGGTTTTAATTTTTATAAAGTAGCTTGTGTTTTCAAATGAAACATAGAATTAAGGTAACAACTGGTGCTGACCTTCTCAGTTCTATGTCCTATTTTTAGTATAGATTTATGGATTTTTAAGGCCAAAATTGGTATCAGTCCCATTTCCAAGTGGCCTAATACACACCAGACAAAATCATGAATATCTGTTCCCAGGATTCACCTTAAGCTGCTGCAATTAAACAAGAAATCTATGCTCTTGACTGCCTGAAATATAATCAGCAAGGCTGTCGTGGTTTAACCCCAGCCAGCAACTAAGCACCACACAGCCTCTCACTCACTCCCCCCTGGTGGGATTGGGGAGAGAATCGGAAGGGTAAAAGTGAGAAAGCTCATGGGTTGAGATAAAGACAGTTTAATAGGTAAAGCAAAAGCCGTGCACGCAAGCAAAGCAAAACAAGGAATTCATTCACTACTTCCCATTGGCAGGTGGGTGTTCAGCCACCTCCAGGAAAGCAGGGCTCCATCACGCGTAACCGTTACTTGGGAAGACAAACACCATCACTCCAAACGTCCCCCTCTCCTTCTTCTTCCCCCAGCTTTATATGCTGAGCATGACGTCATATGGTATGGAATACCCCATTGGCCAGTTGGGTTAGCTGTCCTGGCTATGCTCCCTCCCAGCTTCTTGTGCACCTGGCAGAGCATGGGAAGCTGAAAAGTCCTTGACTAGTAGACTACTTAGCAACAACTAAAAACATCAGTGTGTTATCAACATTCTTCTCATACTAAATCCAAAACATAGCACTATACCAACTACTAAGAAGAAAATTAACTCTATCCCAGCTGAAACCAGGACAAAGGCCTACTTAAAAATATCATAGTCACAAGCTCAGAGTTTTTTGAGGAATCATGATGACAATCAGCAAAATTATGGAACTGATGTTCTGTTCTTAAAACTGACAGTGCTTCTCTGATCATGTCAACTTAAAAACAAACAAACAAACAAACAAACAAACACCAAAAAAATCCTGAAGAAATGCTGCTATCAGAGAAATTGCTGGGGAAAAATAACAACAGTCATAGCACAAAATAGAACACCTACTTAACATTAATTAAAGCTCTGCGGTCAACAACTTCATTGTTATTTTCTAAAGCACCTGTACCCATTCACTTATCTTTAGTGCTTGCTGTCTTCTAATTTTGCATCCGTTCTCTGGACTCCTTAAAGCCATTATCATTCTGTTGGAGTCAAGGCTGGATTCTCGTTGGAGGCCATGCTCCTTCAGATAGGAAACCTTGTTGTTATTTTCAACATAGTAACCTTCTGAGCTTGCCAAAAGGGGTTATCAGATAAATCCCCCCAGCGCCTCATTATGTGCTGGGCAGAGAGAGCTGAATCCCACAGTTCTACTCTGCAAGGTTTGTCTGACATCAGAACTTGAGTCTGCAGACTCCAGCAACTACTGCTTACATTACTGCTTATAACACTTCTAAGTTTTGAGAGAGTTTATGCTGACACGAGTTACTATTTAATTTAAAAATCAGCAACTTCCCATTGATTGCCTTTCCTTTTCATTTTCCTTTTGAGACTTTCTTCCTGCCATGCCACTCTTGAAGATGATTCATTACCAAAACTGCTGCCTAACCTCAAGGAAAGAGAGAAATGGCTTTCTTTTCCCATTATTTATACTTCAATGACACTACATCTCAAACTCCCTTGTTTTACATACAAGGCATTAATTACTTCAGTAATCACATGCAGAAAAGGGTGATTTTTAACTATTTGGCAGGTTTGCCTGGGATAAGTTCGCTGACACTCAGGTGTTTCTCAGGCTTGATCAAAATCTACCTGTAAATATAAAATATTACAATTCAGGTTCTGGAATGCTGTGGTTAAAATACTCTAGAAGAGCATACTGTCTTGTTAATGCATGTCAAGTCATTCCTAGGACTTTTTACCTGTTTTTCTTTCTTTCACACAGAGAACAATTAAAAGAATAAAAGAGTATCTTTGATACAATGTATACAGATTTTAGCTACAGTTTGAGATATGTATGTCCACCCAAGATATTCATACTGGCCCAACTCATCAAAAATTAGTATCTCAAGCCCACAAAAATTGGTTCGTGTTCTATACTAATTGCTACCTATGCATGTGTTTTGTTAAAACTAGCGCCATTGTTGCTCTAGAGGGGATATTTCTTTAGTTCTTTAGAATACAGACCATGTCTACATGCAGCTGACATGTTCAAGAGCAGTCTATAGTACAAGATACTCTGCGGGGCACCTGCCCTTCAGCCATTGGACAGACTTGCAGACAAAGCAAGTACACAAAGCCAATAAGTGTATTCAGCACACGGTGTTGGGTAGTTTCCAGAAGTAAACACTGGCTGTGATCGCAGACACGGGCAGTGAATTTGCCCTTGAAACACAAAACCATGTGTGTGTGTGTGTGCATGTGTGTGATATTCCAGAGCAAGGAGTATTTGAAAAAGCAAGGCAAGCAGAGAAGTAACTTAAAAGAACATATGCCTCTCAGATGTTCTCAGTACACTGCACTGTTTCCTCCCACTTGCTCCCATGTACTGCTGTTCCATCCATCCGTTACTTTCTTGTTCCTGCTGAGTTTCATATCCTCAAATCACAGCATTACATTGTAATGCCATTATAATGCCTAAATTACTCGTCCAATAACTTGTTTCTTCCTCCCATAGCTTCCTCAGAACACAATGGAGAATTAGTGCATATTTTCCTACCTGAGAATAGTTATCTTTGCATCTTAGCAAAACATTATGTTTTTAATTTAACTTGGGCTAACTTCTAACAGTTACCTGAAACAGAATCTGCCTATTGCTAATTACCTCAGAACATTACACTGTAGTCCTGTCAGTACCCTTGAATTTACACTCCCATAACACTCACAGGCTAACGTGGTACTGATGACACTTAAAAGATGTTTAGCTCTCCCTTTGTACATTTCATCTACCTTTCACCACAGTCTTTGGTATTCCCATGCCTTCCCCTCATCAGAAGAGAAATAATTTTTTTCTGCATCCTATTTAGTGTGCTTACTGAATAATTATGTGATTCACTATAAACACTAGAAAATAAAACAGGCTGTAAAATCTATATGCAATACTAGAGCTTATTCTTAGCACATCAAAGAGACGCCACACATGCGCTACTACTAAACCAAATAACCTGATGCTAAATTACTCTGATGTATTCCCCTTGCCTTCCCCTGCCTTGGAATTTATACCATGAGGAAATGTAAACTCCTTTTACAGTTTCTACGAACAGTTCAGCAGTTCCTGAAGGTCAGTTACCATTAGGAGAGGGAGGAGAAGGAAAACTTGTCTTTCAGAAGAATCCTAGGAATTAGATTAATTTAGATGACTTCTAGGAACTGGTTGTCTTTGCTTTAGTTTAATTCAGGCTTCAGATTATTGTGTAAACTGCAGTGGGGAGCAAAATACTGGATAAACTATGGTTCAGCTCAAGGGCTCAGAAATGGAAAGGTAAAGTCTATAAACCATTATGATTCTAAAAAGAAAGCATTGAGGGGAGGGTAAAGCCCACTAGCTTTTGAAATTGTGAGTGATATTTTTTCTGTATAAATTACAGCTTGTCACATTTTGTTTCACTTTAAATAAAAGCAAGATTTTCAAATAGTCTCAATGCTCACGTAGCAGTTTTTTGTTTTTTTTTTTTTTTTTCTCTGGAAGATGCCAAATATTCCAAGAGTTGACAACACTCAAGTCACTTCCTCTCTAGCTGTACCCAAGTGACTAAGACTGAATATCAACTGCTTTCTGGCTTTAGTTTCCAACCAGTTCAACTGTGGCTAATTTTATGTGGTACAGATGCAGCATGAAACAATCAAGAACATGTTATACAGCAGTCAGTTACGATAAAGAAGACAGTGTAGCTCAGTTCTGTGTGCAGGGATAGGCTTTGAGTACTTATGTTTCTGTTAATAATAATAGTAATAATAACAACAACAACTAACAGATAAAAAATAAAGGCTTTAGTAGGGCTTTTAGTAATGGAATAATGAATTTGTGAAAACTACAAGCTACACTCCTTTTCTTAATAAATTCTGGTTTTAATATATGTTTATTGCCTTGTACTCTGGGTCATCAGTCATACCTGCTCTGTCCCACCAGTGATAGTTGTGTAGCAAAGTCCAGCTAAAAAGAGGAGTATCTGCCAGATTATGACTCCATAAACCTGAAAGCCCAATAGTACAACTGAAGCAATATTAACGGTAGTTTTAGCTGTAATAATGCACTGTGCCTTCAATCTTCTAAAGGTGCACAAGCAAGTCAGTATACTTAGGATGGTTTGTGCTTCTTCAACATGCTTCTTAGAGAAAAAAAGACTTAACCTGACATTAAGTATCCACTTGAGAGTTCATGCCACATGTTCTTCTTTTCATGAAGCCAGGTGTACTGCAGACATTGGATGGTCTTGATCCCCATCATCAGGTTAGAGGAAGATTAAGGCAATACAATCCAACATCTGAAGCTGTTTCATCACTTCTAGAAAGACTGTTTGATTCCTTCTCACCTAATGATAGGTTCTTATAGGAAATATTAGCACAGAAAAAAAAAAGTCATTTGGTACAGCAAAAAAATCCATCAATCATCTTACTCATTGATTTTTTTATTCTCCAGCCAATCTTCTCTCTCCTTCAAATCCCTAATAACTGCTTAAAGCACTACATATACTTTTTCTAAATAATTGCAGGCCTTAACAACAATTTATTTTACAGGTTTTTTTGGGTGAAGGTGAGGTCGTATAGTGTAGAAGGCTGACTGAATAGAGATTCCTTCTTGCACTCTGTGAGTGTAGATGAGTTCTCTAGCAAACGATGACTGTGGTCTGGAGACATATTAGCCTTTTACATTTCTTCTCAGGCCACCCATTTTTTTCTAGGTAAAGGAGGAAATTAAGAGAGAGGCAATAGTTAAGGCATGGAGAAAAATACTTCTTGAAGGCCACAGTTTTATTAATTAATATTTTGGTAGTAACAGAGTGACATTATTAGTAGTCCCTGGCCTTCTAAATCTCAGAAAGCGTTAGAAGAAACAGCACCTACAGAATCCTAGGAAAAGAGGATCAAGTGATTCACAGATATGTATTGCTCCTTTGATGAATGACATGGAGATCTGGTGGACTCGGGTTCTTTGGGGATAAGTTATCCTACTGGCACCAGGACATTTGAAGATCTGTTTCTTGATCTACTCTAAAACTTGTTATAAGTCACCTTATAAGACCCAGTCTTCCATCAAACAGAAAAATGCATGCTTGACCTCTCACTGGTGTTGCAACATTCATCAGATTAACTTTATTGGAACTTGGTGATGGAAACTGCTTGTGTATCGTGAGAACACTACTACTGAGAAATGGCATTCTACCTGCAGGGTTTCAGACCCAGGTATACTAAGTTACTGTACTAAATTATTAGTCTTACAGATGCTCTTTGGTTCTTTGCCCTTCCTCTTCCCCCCCCAAAATGATAACATAACATGTTGACACAATAAATACAGTACATTGGCTGAAATATTTTCAGTGTTTAGAAAAACTTTTGAATGTGTTTCTTTTGGTTTCTCCAGGTTACACCAAATGATTGTAAAGTCATCACTGTGAGACTGAAAAACTCTAATGAAGACAAGGAAGGAATGAATCAGAACTCAGAACACATTTGAACAAACAAGCCGGCAAACAGAGACCACAAAAAAAGGAGCAATATATTATATTGTAAAGAGATTCTTTTTTATGATGCAAACTGCTTATTTATAGTGAGAAGGCTGCTACTGAGGAATAGTATTCTACCTGCAGTGTTTCACAGTCAGGTATAGTAATTTACTGTGCTAAATTATTAGTCCTGCAGATGCTGTGTCCCTGCCGCCACCCCCGCCACAGGAAGGATACTGCATTGTGGCACATTAGCTTTTTGTGAGATGTTATTTCAATAGCTGTGCAGATCCTCCTCTGATTAATGAAACAGCGTCTATATAAATAAGTCCTGTTACTGAAATGTCTCATCAGAGATTTGTGGAATAGTTTGTCGATACCTTACAACATGGTGCTGAGGATGATTAAAATTGTTACACTCATCTGCACACTTCCACTACACCTCTTTCTCATTCTTAATGCTAGTACCACCTTGGCTGAGAAAAGAGAGAAGAGGAAATGTTCAGTGTAATGACTATTAAATGTTACCAAGTATTATATATTCCCAAACTATCCTGTAAATTGCTGTGTAGTGAAAAAAAACGTTTCCTTTTTTGTTCAATTTAAGATTAAGAAATAGCACAGCAGTAATGAGGGAACTAATAAATTCACACCTCAGAATTTCTTCAGACACCAGACAAATATTTTAGCGTGTCCTGCTCTAAAATATATGTAAAGTAAATGATGTAGGAAAATATGACCAATGATGAGTTAAAAGGTAGTGTTTTTTTCCTTAAACAACAAAGGAGTCCAACAGGTACCATTAAATGAGAAATCAGGTTCTGTTCCCATTCAAGCTGATAAGACTTCTATTACTGCAGCCTTACTAGCATGAAAAAAAAAAAAAGTATTCTTCACCTGCAGAGAAAAAGAAATCAAAAGTTTTTATGATTAATATATTTTCAAGACATTCCTAAAAAAAAAAAAAAATAATTCTCTGTGTATATCTACAACAGTATCCCAGTCAGGTAGAAATCTGGGACAATGGTAGAGTTCAAACAATCTTGTCTGTGTACTTACAGGCCTCTAAGAAAAGTAAACATTTAATTTGCTACAGTGGGATCAGTCATATAGTAACAACTAAATTTAAGAGCCTGTAAGAGATTCTTCTGAGTCGAAGTCCATAACTTCTATAAAGAATGGGCTACCTCACATCTATCCAGGGTATTTACCACTCAGAATCATCAGATCTACTTGTCAGGTGTTGTACTGTTGACTTTTCACCTCTACACTCAATCCAGTGCTTTTAAGGTTTGTCCAATTCTTTACTGATCATTATCACATGAACTGTGCACCACTGCCTGCTCCAGACAGGATACTTGTTCTATTTAAGCTGTACACCTAGCCTATGCACATAATGTGAACAGATCTGGATTTCCAAAGGTGTAGTATCCTCATCACAGANAAAAAAAAAAAAAAAAAAGAAAACAAACCAAAACCAAAACCAACCAACCAACCAACCAAACAAACAAGGCATTTCTGCCTGTCTAGTTGAAAAACTTCAATAAAATCTGGCTGGTCTTTTTTTTTTTTTCTAGGAGTGATGACAAGATATCCAGAAATGGCTTAATGTGGGTTAAGAGAAAGAAGGTGACAGGCACTGCTCGCAGCTGACAGCTGCTGATGTAGCCTGCACTAGACAAGTCTAAAGAGTTCTCTAGCATTTAGAAAAGTAAGATCTTAGGTGTCAGGACATTTTATTAAAAGTCTTAGACAAACTTTTAAGGTTTGCACCCTGGGCTTAATTTCTCTTGTAAACTTTATTATGAAACCAGTCCTTGCTGTTTTAAGTTATTTTCAAGTTTTTGTTTCATAAAATAGAGGAATAGTTTAAAAGCATTGCCCCACATATGGAACACTACCTTAAAACATCACCTCACAAGGAACTTTATATTATGTTTAAATTTAACCTTTGTAATAAATAAGAGAATATACATTGTAAGTAAATGTAAAAGCAAAAATTTCAAAACAGTAGTTTAATTTTAAATTACTTTAGATTCTTGCACGTGTACAGAATTGAAAGCAGTCCTGATGCTTCACAAGTTCTGCAGCACCTGTGTTAAAGCAGAAACACAATATTTCCCTTTGAAGGTTAGCCACCTGCAAAATGCAATTGACCACAAGCAGCTGAACTTCAAAGGAGCTGATTCTGTACTACCTGCCTGCTACAAAATTTCAGAAGTTGCCAGAGAATTTTCAAGTATTCCTTAGAGAAATTTCTTTTCAATATCTTTTCTTGAATACTCATTCACCTGTGCTCCATCATCTCTTTGTGTATGTGCATGTTCTCACACAGGCAAACACAAAACACATACAGAGCTCAAGTTCAAGCTTGAAGTTTAAGATAAAATTTTCAAGGTTACTTCTGTTCCCATTAAGAATGCTTATACAAGTATGTTAGTAGGTTTAAATGAAAATCAGAAATTGTCCAAGGAAAGTTTTCTACCCAAGGAGAAAGGTTCTTTTCTGGTTCTGTATTTTAAACCTCGTCAATAAACACTCTGTTCCTTTTGAGTTGCCTAACTTCAGCCTGGCCAAAAATATTTCAAATGAGACTTGAAGAAATTTCCACTCCTTTGTCTAAAGAACTGACAGCATTTTATGATAGTTGAGACTCCTACACCCAGTGATCTGGGCAAATTCTATAGATTAATTCCCAAAATTACATTCCTTTAGCAGTCTAAGTAATTTAAATTATGCTTTATCATCTCTTCTAAACTGTGTTCTGTTTCTTTGCACTGTCAGCCACTTCATCTACTCTTAGGGGCAGTTTTATTACAGTAATCACTGTGAATGTATACACACCGATAGCTCCCTTACCATGTTCAAAGACCTTCAGGATGCTTAAGTAATTAAGGGGCTGATCGTAAAAAAATTGCTGTGTCTATGCTGCTTATCAAGCTCAGTGGCATCATACTATGACATTGACTCAGTAGTTTGATTCAAAATAAGAAATCCCTAATAAATTATCCCTATCATTTCCCAAAATGCTTTTGTTTTCCCTTCTGTTCTTCCATTAGGATACCACAACACCTAATAGTTTTTATTGGAAGAACTAATGAGATCAGAGCTTGAGACCATGCCGCTGAAAGCTGTAGTATGTGCCAATCAATTCACACAATTGTTCAAGTTCAACTTTCTCTTTGGGATTTGAGGTCAGTAACAATGGCAGGAAGAGAGGCAGGAATAGGGTAAAAGGGCATCAACTTCTGTGCCTTGTTGGCCTAATAAATTTCTTTCAGAAGGAATTTTGCTGTAAAGATAAGCAATTCAAGGTCAAGTCAGTCACGGAACTTTGTATCTCCAGAAGAATAATTCTAGGGAGAAAAGCTTCATGCATGCAGAAGGAAATAACTTCTGGCTGAATGATTTAAAAGCCTTAAAAGGCTAGAATCTAAAATTCAAGCAAATAGATTTTATTGCATCTCTTGTATGTTTAATAAAGGAAATGGTAGCTCTTTGGGAAAAGCACTAGCAGGAAAAGGCTACACAAATTTTATATCTCCCTAAATCATTGATAGAGTATGACTCAGAAGTCCTTTAATTTATATTGGATGACCTACTCTGCTGCCTAGGCATTGAAAGTGGGTCTCAGTCACTGGAACAAAGGTTGTTCTGGGTTAAAAGGTGTAAATCCAGCTGAATTCATAGAGCCTTCCACACTAGTATAAATCAGGAATAATTGCCCCTGAGTAAGAGGCCAAATGGCAACAGAGATTCATAACCAAGAACACAGTTTAATCCACTGAGAATGCGACATTTTCAAAATAGTAAAGAACAGTGAAATTATGGCCTATTCCTTTGATTTAAAAGACTCTCTGACATTTAATGTGTCATAGGGGCACCACGACTTTGCCCTGACCGAAAGGGAGTAACTGAGCATAATGAGCCACGGCCAACAGGACATTGCAAACAAGAACTGAGCATGGGTGGTACAGACCATGGATCAATAAGTGCCAGGAGAACATTAGCTGAAACTGCCGGAAACGCATAGTGTGATACCATCGTGCGCTGATCTGGCTGGTGGCTTGAGACAACATCTGGCTATAAACCGCTCCAGTAACAGATATCAGGGAAACACTGGGATATAGATGTCTGGCACCTCTTGGAAGAAGAACCAGTGTGCAACCATTAAGATATTGGTGCCAAGCCCCTGTCCAGAGCCCACCATGGAGCAGCTGGAGAAAATGTCATGTTTCCTCCAGGCTCAACTGTGCCAGCTCACTAGAAGTCAGTTAACAGTAAGTTTGCATGTGTGTGTGTGCGTGCGTGTGTCTGTGTGTGTGTGTGTGTGTCTGTGTAAAGCTTTCCCTCAGACAGCCTATTCCTCACTTGGTCCACTTAATAAACTAAGTTTAGCACAGTCAGATTGTCTGGTGTTCCTTTTTCCCCTCATTGCTTGTGGCATTTAAAATGTGTATTACATAAAGAAAAAGAGAGAGACTAAGGGCCAACCTTGTCCTGACTGGATCAGTATTACATATAATAATACAGCTCAGCTGGGTGATGTATATACATGTATTAATATCGAATGTCATGGAACTTGATTTTGTTACCTTTATTCTCATATAATAGTCCGTTATATCTCTGAGTAATTTGCAAAATAAAACACTACTTAACTTAAAAGCACCAGACCTGGCATCTGCCAAAAGGATGGCTTTTTCAGAGACGCAGTCACAGAGATCCTGAACAAATATGAAAATATCAGTATCTTGCTGTAGGAATTTTTAACCTCTTTTTTTTAAAAAATCAGCCCTATTTTTGGAACAAAATTATATTAAAAACTAGTTTCATCTATCTGGATCACATTCAGGAATAAAATAGAAGATAGTGGTTGGAAAAAATAACCAGGAATCCAGAGAATCTGTTGAGAAGAAGTGGAAAAGATGAAGCTTTTATAATTTCAGAGGGATTTTTATTTTTATTTTTTTCTTTATGTATGGTTGAGAAATCCAGAGCTAGTACAGAATAATATGGCAATCTCTTTTCTTTATATTAATGGAGGAAAGAAAGAAAAGATTTCTAGAGTTTGCAAGTTAGATATATTTCGCTTTTTTCTCACACTTGGTGTGAAATAAACTACAGTTTATAAATATGTTAATAAATATCTCTACTTAATATACTGTTAATAAAGATCTCTACTTTTCCCCAGCATACACAGATGACATTAAAATTTAAATGGGAATTCTCACCCCCCAAAATGTAGAGAACTCTATCCTGCAAAGTCATATTTCCTCAAAATGTCACTGGTCTACAATCCTTTTTCTTGTTCCTTAGCTCCTTTAAACATCCATTGATGGCCCTCAAGGCAGCCTATTTTGCTCATGCGCTGTGACCAAACGGTTAGATCTTGTCCATAATGTAATGGCCCCAGTGCAAATTTCCAGGTTAGATGCATTACCCTCATTAAGAAGGTACTTTTAATAATCCACCTTGAGGCAACCTACCTCAATGAGGTAAACTACAAGATCCTACTATGTGCTTCTACACTGTATCTTCACTATGGTTTTGCACAGATTTGCACTTGGTTTGACCATTCCTTGGCTTGACAAATCCATAAGTTCTCATTAACTTAACTACAGTATGAGGTGCTTCCAGATTCATAGGATCCCATTGCTGGAGTTCTTAAAAGCAAGCTTCCTTTTTTTTTTTTTTTTTTTTTTTTTAATGGGCACACAAATCCATGTATTAACCATCACCAGGCACAATATACTGCATATACCAGGTGATGCATTCAAATGTGCATTAATCTTAAGTAACCTTTCCAGAGAAGTTTTTTTGATGACCGTTTGCTCAGACAAAACTTCTTAGAATTAGTGAAGCTGTTCTATTATGAATGTTCCCTTCCGTAAAAGAGAAACCCTAATAACCTGAAAACAGATATCCATTCTTTTTAATGACCATTTCATTTTCAGGCTATTTTGTTATGGAAATGTGACTTATGCACTCAGATATCTCTCCCTCTCTCGTCTAATAAGGCTTGAATCCTATTTAGCAACTTCAACCAAATCTGAAAGAAATTTCTCTTATTTCTCTTAGAAATAATTTACATTAATGCCAATTTGGGAAAAGTTGGGGGGATAGATTTTTTAGAGAGAGTGGGAGTGTCCTTACCAGGAGACAGGTGAGTTCAGATTACAGGTTCTTTGTGGCAGCAGTGAACTGGCCGGCCAGCAGCCACTTCCTGATCTACTATCCACACCAAGTGGTGTCCCTGCCTAGTGGCAGAGGGTGAAAAGGTATCTGGTTTATCCTATCTGGGGGCATTAGAGGGCAAAAGGTGCAAACCCATTGAAAAGCAGACTTGGTTAGTTTTAATGTTCATAGAAAAATTTGAATTTAAAGATAATTTTGTCTCCTGTGTGCATTAAGCACTTGGCTTCTATCATCCTTACTTGGCTGGTTTATTCCTGACTCCATGTAGTTGTTCCCACATGGCTGAAGTGGGGAGATAATTGAGATATGACATCCCAACTCTAGAGATCCAAAATACCTATTGATATGGTTTCCTTATTGTGCAGACAGACTCAGGAGAAGTAACAGAAAAAGACAGCATAGACTCTCCTCATGACAGGGTGAACCTCAAGCATTAGTATCTCCCCATTGCTATCCTCCCACATATCCCCAAAAGGAAAAGGGCAGAATCCATCTTAGTGAGGTGAAAGAACACCTGCTGTTTAAAATGGGAGTATAGATATAAATCTTCACAGATAACTCTGCATTTCAATTGTTTACTGGGGGCAAACCGTACTTTCAATGGTAAGTCTGTATGTTAACTTTTAAGCTCATTCTTTATAAACAAACTGCTATTAATAAAACAGATATTTACATTCCAAAGTATGAAATATGGATCCAAATCAGCTCCATGGTTTAAAAGTCATTTGTATAATTCATAAGTCACTGACAAACCTAATGAATTAGTCACATAACTGGCACATTAGAGACAGAACTTTAAATTTGGATGCATGTTTTATTTAAAGCTTGATGTGTTATGTAAATACATCATGAAAATGTACTTCTGACTCAAACAGTAAATAGTAATGTAAAGAATAGCAGCCTCTAGGAAAAAATTGGGGAGGAAGGGTGATTGAACGACCTTGGCTTGCACAGGCAAATGAGAGCCATCAGTAGCACTTTCAGGGCCTTGTTGCTTTCTGCCAGATGGAGGAGTGATACATCAGTCGAGGCTTGACTGTTAATAAAAGGTTGTTTAGACCTAAGTTTAAGGTAAACAGCAAATATGGTCCACTCTGTATTAGGAATAAGACGGTAGCTTTTATTCCTTAGTTGTGCAAGTCCTCACAAGAGAATTTCAGATATCTTCCGTCACAACCTCTCTGTGCTCCTTTTTCACTTGGCTTCTAGAAATCAAAATGGACAATGCTGTAAGTGGCACATAAATAAACCCCTCATGGCAAAGCCTGCCTGGTAACAAATTAAAATGTATTACTTTGAATGTGACCAGCTTTGGTAAGACCTGCCAGATTGGAGGATTTTTTCAAGTGGAATGCAAGAAAGAGGTGAATGACATACAAGGGTAGTTTTATAGATTTTGTCATTCAAGGAGATATTTTTACTTCTTATGCTTTGGCCATATGTAAGCCTCTAATATGTCCAAAGTTAAAGAAGTAATGAAGTCACATACATGCAGAGTCACCCAGTTACAATTGTAAAAGAAAAAAAAAAGGCCCTGTGAATGAAGGTTTTTTTTTTTTCTTAACACCACTGAATCTTTCATAGCCTGAACATAGTTTGGTAGCTTGAACATTAATGGTACCATTTATCTTCTATAAGTAACTCCAGACTCACCCAGTGACAGTAAAATACAGTGATATGCCTTTGGTGAAAAGAAATGCCCAAGCTCACCGGCAATAAGCAACAGCTGCAAAGTGCTAAAAAAATATATATCTGTTAGGCATACGTATGCCTATTCTGCACCTACTCCTAGATGAATCAAAGCCCCATTCAGATCTCTTGGGAACCAAGTGGATCTTTGCACATGAAGATTCCTTGGAAATAGAGAGCGATCTCGTATCTGTAGAAAAAGAATGTGTTGGTAGATTCATGAGCTCAGAAAGAATTGCCACAAGCGCTTATTATGTGCTCTACTAGGGTATATCAACACCAATCCAGGCAAATTTTTATAAATTAAAATTTCACTGGGAAAAAAAAAAGTGTGTGATGTATAGGACGTGCTAATTGGTGATTGGTAGTAGGGCTTTAAGTTTGTTTCAAAAAAGAAACACCATCTAACTCTATGCTCTCTCAAGTCGTTAAACATCTATTCTAGCCCTGCATGCATTTATGATTTTGAATCTCCCAGCTTCACATATGTGATGTCTCCACAAATTATCCACACTTTTAATCTGAAAATTTTCCTCTTTGCCTTCCCTAATCATGGTATAGTTTGTTGTCATCACAATCCAGGAATGCTGGCTCTCAGCTCCTCCTCCCAGCCCATAAAACTTGCCCATTAGCAGTCCAGAGGTCCACTTGTATCCTTATCTTTTAATCCTCTTTAAACTACCTTCCTGACTTACAGCACATGCTGGAGATGAACTTACTTTTTACTTTTCACAAGCCTGTGAAGATCACATATAAGAGAACTTTACATGCACTCAGGTTGAAGATGAAGGGAGGAAGACAGAACAAGAAGATCAGGGAGATGCAAAGGCATCAGGTATTAGCTGCTTTATACTTGTAAGCCATATGAAAACCTTTGCCCTCACTTCACCAGGGTTCTTAACCTTTTGCTGAGAGATGAAGTTGAAGAGGAAACATTATGTCCTTACATTCAGGAGGAGAACAATTCCCTTGTTACATATAGTAATAATGATTGGCAGCCCTCACTGTTTGTGAGGAAGAATAAAAGGAAAGGGCAACCAATCTGAAGGGAAAGGAGTAGTTTAGTTTTCAGGACTGTTGTCTTTTCCCTGGAGACACATGCAAAAGTCTGAAAACAATAGACAGAGAAATCTGTAAAACCAGCAGGTCTGAATTTGTGCCTGTGTTTATAAGGGACCTACTGCTAATATCACATGACAAAGACCACAAATGTTTTCCCTTTAAGGTATTTAGTGTCTGCAAACAGTAGATAAGGTCTCTGTTCAAAAAGATTCTGTGAGGGTAAAATGGAACACTGAGTCAAACTTTCTGGGTTCATAGCTCTGTTTCCATGGAGCCCAAATGCTGGAAGAATAAGACATGGATATGAAACTATCACTACAAATAATAAGAATAGTAGTTAGATTTTTGTTGCTATTGTATAGTAGTTATAACAGATTAAGTGCTAATTAACACAAAAGTACGTAATTCTAACTTAAATCTTCAAAAGCTACAAAATTGAACTTTTTTTGTTCTTTTTTGATTAATTCATTTGATTTAATCATAAGAGTCCCACGTCCCTGAAAGAAGAGAGGGAAACAGTCTTTAAGACTACTACATATAGGAAAAAACCTCCAAGATTGGAAATTAATTTAAAAGTGTCTGCGCTTCAAGAAAAGTACTTTGTTAACACTGCACAGGTAAGCACACCACACGACTAGGTGAAAAAAGAGGGAAAGGAGTGCTATAGCAGTTGTATACCTATAATAAATTCAGCTCGAGGAGCAATGTGTATTTATCCAATTATCAGAAATGTCTTTTGTGACACTTCAGTTGCATATAAAATAATGTTTAAGGAAGTAAATTCTTAAGGGACACCAAAGCTATATGATTAGGCTGAAACAAAGTCTATAAGTGAAAACAGGAAGAAGATCCTTAGAGTTCAAATTGAGTAAGAAGCATTGGGCTTACATCATCTCAGACACAAGCCTGTTTCAGTTAACAAGATAGGTTAGGCCCTCAAACCTTCTGGAGAGCTCATCAATCCACATCCGTGTTTTCATATATCTTGACAGAAGCTTCATGAGCTATATATGATAATGAATAGCTGATTATCCATATATTGCATAAGACCAATCTGGTAAATCATGAATCATCTGTTTGAAAGAATGTGTTCATATGTCCGCCTGCTTTACCAGTAGTCTGGACACTTTCTTCTCTAAACTCCTCTTAGACTTCTGATTGCCCAAGCAATTAGACCTACAAGGCTGCAGAGGCAAGTGGCAAAATAAAAGTCAATGGATCCAAACTGAAATGAAAGAAATTCTGTTTAAACATGTATCAGGCATAACCAGCAGGTTTTGGTATTGGGTGAGGGGCTGCAGTGGTGACCTGTGCAGAAGGAGGTCTGGGACTGCCCTGAGCCAGTCACAGCCAGTTACAGGTAGCTCTGCTATGGACGAAAGATCAGGTCAACCTTCAAGGTCAGGCTGGACGGGGCTCTGAGCAACCTGATCTAGTTGAAGATGTCCCTGCCCGCGGCAGGGGGGGTTGGACTAGATGACCTTTAAAGGTCCCTTCCAACCCAAACTATTCTATGATTCTATGAAAACCAACCCACTGCACACCCAAGTGTACCCATCAAGAAGCATATGTATGGTGCCTCTGCAAAAATATATCTGAGGAAGGGCAGTAATCTCTAGAGAAGAGAAGAGAAGAGAAGAGAAGAGAAGAGAAGAGAAGAGAAGAGAAGAGAAGAGAAGAGAAGAGAAGAGAAGAGAAGAGAAGAGAAGAGAAGAAGAGAGAAGAGAGGAGAAGAGGAGAAGAGGAGAAGAGGAGAAGAGGAGAAGAGGAGAAGAGGAGAAGAGGAGAAGAGGAGAAGAGAATAGTTTGGGTTGGAAGGGACCTTTAAAGGTCATCTAGTCCAACCCCCCTGCAATAAGCAGGGACATCTTCAACTAGATCAGGTTGCTCAGAGTCCTGTCCAACCTGACCTTGAATGTTTCCATGGGATGGGGCATCTACCACCTCTCTGGGCAACGTGTGCCAGTGTTTCACCACCCTCAGCGTACAAAATTTCTTCCTTATATGTAGTCTAAATCTACCCTCTTTTAGTTTAAAGCCATTCCCCCTTGTCCTGTCACAACAGGCCCTGCTAAAAAGTTTTCCATCATCTTTTTTATAGGTGCCCTTTAAGTACTGATAGGCTGCAATAAGGTCTCCCTGAAGCCTTCTCTTCTCTAAGTCTCTTCTCTTCTCTGGGAAGGGAATGGCTAGAGAAATGTTACAGCATTATTACCTAGAGAGGATAATAATGCTACATGTTATTTACTTCAGCTTATCAAGCACTACTGGATCTGGATGAAGTTTCAGTGCTATAAAGAAAAGGGAGAAACTGAAGTGGATTTTTTCTAGCCAACATAGTCATCTCTAGTGTCCTAGAGATTGTTGGGAGCAGAAAAGTTCTGTAAGCCTTTGAAGAAGAGGACAACAGTAATACCCAGGAAGGATAAGGCAATGAAAGGGTATCAGATTAAAAACAACTTTGCAAATGGGCAAGTTCCTTGAGAAGAATTGTACTGGTGGAGAGAATTTGAAGTCTGGGCCTGACTAAAAGATAGGACTATTGCTGAAACTATGTATGTTGGATATAGCTCACGATCCTATGACTCCTTTTTTACAGGGGCTACTCTCCTATTTCTTTCCTAGTCCCATTCCAGGACTCCACATAAATCCTAAGTTATACTGGTAATTTCTTTATAAGCATAAAGAAATGTTTGATCATATTAAGTTTGACTTGCTATCTGTTTCTTTTTGTACCATGGCTTGGTAGTATGATGCAAACTAATAGGCCAAAAAATAGTGGTTTGGATACCCTGCCTCAGGCAGTCTAACAAATACCTCCCTCCCCCTAACTGTTCACTCAAAACTCAAGGAAAGAAAATTCACTCATTTAAAAATCTGCTCCATGGTTTTACAGAGCTAGGCTGCTGGTAAATAGTTTCCAGTAATTTCAGCAAGAAAAATTAAGTGAGATTAACCACTAGAAAAATAAAACATCATACCCATATTTCACTACTTCTTTCCTAACTTTCAACTGATCACAGCATAAGCCTAGATAATTTTTATCTTCCAATTAATTTAACATGAAAAGTAAGCAATTCTAGGAACAATCTCACACAATCCTCTAAATAATGACTGAATAAAACATATATAAAACATGTGCAGGATGATACATGGATTTAGGATTCCAGTGACTGTTTCATTAGCTGTTTATTACTATCCAGACTGTATTTGTAATTTTATTATAGTTTTGACTATATACTGGTCAAACACTTCCACGTAATTTCTTCTGATGTGTAACAGTCCTAAATTATTCTATAGTTCTTGTTTGTTTGTTTTCCTTAACATGTAATTTATTATATAGTAGAAGTCTCTTGTCACTATCTTAATTTATTTGTTTTACTTTTTAGTTTTCAACAATCAGATTAGACCAATATACAATTCATGTTATCAAACTCAGGAAGCGTTTCTAAAGCCTTTAAGCATAGTACTGCTGAAAAAACAAGGCACAGTTTAAAATGACTGCAAAGATTAATCTCTCTATATGCCTTCAAATCAATAGTATCGATTTCAAGTTAAGGCTTTATTTATCCCTGTTATCTCATTTAGTAAAGATCTACCAATAATCTAGCAGCAAGACATAAGCATATAGCGATAATAACGTCAAGTCACTCTTTTTTTCTTTCTAGTATAATGTCCTCTCCAGCACTCTGAAGAGGACCTGTCCATGAAGTACGGGACTTTTTCAGCAGAAAAGTCGTATTTGTTTTAGACATCTTAAATAATCACCTAGTCAAATACTTTTTATGTTCTAAATGCTGTTATTTTTATTAAGGTTATACTTTCAGTAATAATTAGTAATTAGTACAAAAAAATTGCTTGTCTGTACAAATGAGCTATTCTATTGATGTGAACAACAGTCATGTCCCATTGCACTATTAGAATCATGGAATCATTGAATGGTTTGGGTTAGAAGGGACCTTTAAAGATCATCTAGTCCAACCCCCCTGCCATGGGCCGGGACATCTTTCACTAGACCAGGTTGCTCAAAGCCCCATCCAACCTGACCTTGAACACCTGCAATGGTGGGTTATCCACAACAGCTCTGGGCAACCTGTTCCAGTGTCTCACCACTCTCATCATAAAAAATGTCTTATATCCAATCTAAACCTACCCTCTTTCAGTTTAAAACCATTGCTCCTTGTTCTGTCACTACAGGCCTTGAAACCCTCCCTCCATCTTTCTTATAAGCCCCCTTTATATATTGAAAGACCACAATAAGGTCTCCCCAGAGCCTTCTCTTCTCCAGGCTGAGCAACTCAAACTTGCTCAGCCTTTCTTCACAGGAGAGGTATTACAGCCCCCTGAACATTTTTGTTGCCCTTCTCTGGACCCGTTCTGGGAAGTCCATGCCTTTCTTGTATTGGGGACCCCAGAACTGGATGCAGTACTCCAGGTGGGGTCTCACAAGAGTGGAGTAGAGGGGGAGAATCACCTCCGTCAACCTGCTGGCCATGCTTCTTTTGATGTAGCCCAGGATACAATTGGCTTTCTGGGCTGTAAGCACGCATTGCCAGTTTATATCCAATTTTTCATCCACCAGTATCCCCAAGTCCCTCTCTTCAGGGCTGCTCACAGCCAATTCATTATCCACTCTCTACTGACACTGGGGAATGCCCAATAGGTTGCCCAGCAAAGATATGGATGGCCCCAGTCCTTGAAGTGTTCAAGGTCAGGTTGGATGGAGCTTTGAGCAATCTAATCTAGTGGAAAATGTCTCTGCACATGGGAGGGGGGGTTGGACTAGATGATCTTTAAAGGTCCCTTCCAACCCAAACCATTCTATGATTTTATGATTTCCGTGACCCAGATGCAGGACCTTGCACTTGGCTTTGTTCAACTTCATGAGGTCCACATGGGCCCACTTCTCAATCTTGTCAAGATGCCTCTCCAGACTGTCAAGGTCCCATGGCTCATGTATTGTAGCATACTTTTCTTCCTTTGATGCATAGATAGAAAATATATTATCAGATACAAGAAGTTCTCTGAAGTAATTAATCGATTGTATAGGTTATAAGGTCAGAACACTGGTTTCATCTAGTTTGACCTTTTGTGTAACATATGCTTTAGGTGCTTTTCACATCAATTCTTATTTGAACTGGAGTTTCACATTTAGGTGAGCATTTTGTCCTGGTTTAAAAATTACTTATATGGAGAATTCATAGCAAATCATGCAAGTTGTTGTGTTGGTTAACAATGTTAATTAAGATGTGTTTTACTGATGGAGTAAATTTGTGTAAATTTAGCTTAAATTCAATTTACTAGGTTAACTAATTCTCTAATATCATATTTCTGTTCATGTAAGTAGTTACAGAATTTGCTCACCTCCTTATTGTCACTTTATGTGCTGCTTACACATTCAGTGATTCGATTAATATCTGTTTTCTAACCCTTTAATTTTTCTTCTAAGTCTTCATGAATTTTCTTCACTAATTATGGCCATCACTCCTGGAACTGATATATGCAGGAACAGTCCCACCATTTCAAAATAGAGAGGTAAGAGAATCAACCTATGTCTACAAAGACTGTTGCTTATACAAGCAAGGGTTACAATAGATTTTTGGGTACAGTGGACATTTGTGGTCAGCTTTTATTTACTTCCCTCCTAATCTTTAAGAGTAACTGCTTCCCAAGCTGGAATTCCCCATTCTAAAAGAATGGCCTATGTTCTTCAGTTCTACACGTAGATCTTGCATTTAGCTGTACTTGACATGTTTGTAGATTGACTTGACTTCTTAATTTTCCCCTTTTTTCACAACAATCCTTCAGTCATTTATAAACATTATTAATGGTGGTTTACCATTCAATTGTATATCTGTGATAAAAATGTTAAGCAGTGAAAGGCCAGAATAAATGTGCAGGATTGCAGTGGAAACATGTCTGTTGGTTGTGTCTGTCCATTTGACTTCACATGTAAAATCTGTCAAATAACCCGACCACGTCTGGAATGCTTTTTACTGTGTATTGCATTATAATAATGGATCATAACATGAACAAATACAGGAACACTAAGGAAAACCATTCATTTTCTCAGTTGCTGACACAAAATATTGTTAAACCACTTAATTAAATGACATAATTTACAGTCAATATGCTTGAGTTGAACTACAGTAATGCAGTGGCAAAAATCTTACAATTTCTCACTATACTAACAGAAATAATTTCCTCAAACCAAGCAATCACAATCAAGTTACTGCTTTAGAAGTGAATAAATATAACCATCATTATGAAGCAGAATATTTCACAAGACTTTTTTTTGTCTTGCATATTTTTTTGCATTTACTTAATTTAAATTTGTTAAAGGATTCTTCTAAACTGAACTTTTTCATACTTGAAAAGTACACCCAAAAGAACATTGAAAAGAGGATTTTAACTATTTCTTTACTTTTCTAACATGATAGAGCCAATGTGACACTTTAAACAAAAAATATACTAAGGTCTCAATGTCCTATTCATAGAGACAGTTATTTTCATAATTTAGAGTCATATTAAATTGCATTTTGATATTTGATACATATTGTAAGCTCTATCTAATTCAGAAAAGTACTTTTCTCTGGATCTTATGGTTCTGAATAAATTATTTGCAATCACTATTAATCCCAATACTTCAGGTATAAAATAATTGAAGTATACCTCTTCAATCAGTTTATGGTAGAGTACTGCACAGACATAAAGCACACTTCCTGATGTCATATAATCAGATACAGGCATAGTAATGCATAAAATATTTTTTGCCTGAGTATGGCAATTCTTTTTTCCTATTCAATTTGAGATCACCATGGATGGAAATGCAAGTGGCTGATAGCATTTTGTGTAGCTGATTTTCTATTTTGTCAGGGCACAAGGTAATTTTTTCATCATTCTTAATATCACAGGGCATCTTAGTGATGAAGGACTCATTAATAAACTGGCAGCATCTAAAATAAGCTTTGAAATGAGTAATGACAACTTATTTTATTTTTGACCATTAATAAGATTTTGTATTCTCTTTTTGTGTTAAAAAACAAGACTCCACTTAATTATATAATCCCATTCACCTCTATCTTCCTCTGGCTTTGTATTATGTGATTTACACAAATGTAAATCTTTAGTAATTTAATCACGACTAGGGCTCTATAAGCCAAAAAGTACTTAACATAATATTTTTGTAATCAGAGTGCAAGGAGACATAAAAGGAGATATTTTGCTTCCCTTGGACAAAAAAGGAAAAGATTTAATCCTTTGCTCTCCTTAGCACAATGACACCTTTTTCACTTGTACTTTGTAGCAAGTTTTCCAGGGCGAAGAAGTTAGACCATGCTTTCAGAAAGAAGAGAGCACTCCAAGTACTCCAAATAACATTTTGACTGTGTCACACATCCAGACTGCACAAGTACTATTCACTCACCTGAACTATGTCAACCTGTATGCCAACACCACCTATTCAATAGTTCATATGCAGAAAGCACATATTTCAAAAATCCATGAAAGTCAGTGGGATTTAGAGATTTGGATAAGCCCCTGTATGGGAAGTGGTCATTGAAATTGTTCAGTCTGCTTACAAAACAGTTGTGTTTAGTATTGTCAAATGGTTCAAGGTAATTACCATAAAATTTCAAACATTGAAAAACTTAGTCTGTGAGTTAAAAGAACAAGAAATAAACACATAGTTAGTCTACAATTTCAAGGCATTTGCAATGCTCTTCATTTACATGGCCAGTCGTTAAAATGCAGTTATAGATTAATTAAATGGTTATTTTTATATTACTGTTAACCAGTGCTATTTTCCCTAATATTATTTACAGTGGTTTGGGGTTTTGGTTGTGGGTTTTGTTCGGGTTTTTTTCAGTAAGCTGTGAATAGTATATTATTCACTGGTGTTACATGCACTTTAAAGACGTCTACCCAATATACATACAGATATGAATCCATATATATATGGACTTGTAATTTGCCACTGGTTTCAGGTTATGGATTCTCTGTAAGGGAAACAAGGTCTACATCAAAGAAATTAGCCCACTGAAAAACTAACAGCATTCTGACATCTAGTCTTTGTACGTATAACACCTGATCATCTGTTCTAGTAAAAAAGGCTAGATAGCTAATGGAGACAGAATCCCAGAACATAACAGGCGAGGAAGAAAACTCTTTAAAAAGTAATGCTCTGGGTATAACTTTATTTCTCACCTCCAGAGAAGGTTTTTACCAGAGGGTAAACCCGACATTTCAGCCACAAACAGCCTTTCTCAGGAGAGTAGTTTGTATTCAATAAAGGACACAGCTTAATTTTTTTAAAGACACTTTTACTTCATAGTAATCCCTGATAAAGGTCATAGAATCATAGAATCATAGAATCATTAAGGTTGGAAAAGAACTCTAAGGTCATCGAGTCCAACCGTCAACCCAACACCTCCATGCCCACTAAACCATGTCCCTAAGCGCCACATCTACGCGTCTTTTAAATACTTCCAGGGATGGTGACTCAACCACTTCCCTGAAAGGTCACTTCCCACAGGTCATCTGTGTCTGAACTGCTACCCCCACTTGCACACAAATGATGTGGAGAAAAAGCAACAGGCATTATGAGTCAAGTCTTCTTGTAGTGTCCATAGTCCTTAAAAGCAAAGATACATGGCAGAAGCCTTTAAAGCTAGAGATGTGATATATATATTTAATAATAATAATATATTATATATAATAATATTTACTATTTTTATAATATTTTATATATTTATATAATATAAAGTAAGTATAAAATCACATAGAATGACTTAATTAAGTATATATAGCATACAGGTGTATGGAATATTTGTTTTGAGAGCTGTTCAGATTTTACATTGGTTTACTCTGGTAACCCCATTTTCTCCATGATACTACCAGAGAGATAGTTGATAGCTATCAGACAGTAAAAAAAGTAAATTTTCAGACAATTTATAATATGTCTAAACTAAATCTCTGAACTGCTAGTACCTATTTCTCAGCATTGATGCTGCACTATATCTTTTACACAAAATTCATCAACAGAACAACTTTTGGCATTTTCTTTATATGTTGTTCACATCATACTATGGTTTAATTTTGTGTCCCAAAATAAAGATGACAGTTAACTTACTGGTTATTTATTGTTAATGCGTATGTCTGCATAATCTCTGATATCTTCCATGCACTAAATGTTAACTTGATTTCCAATTGCCAATCTGACAGTAAACTATGAATATGTTGTCTGCCCCAGTCATTTCTATAACTTCATACATCTTCTAACCCCCCAGCAGACTCTGAATGATTATGCAATTGCCTACATTCTGTGATAATTCTTTGGAACACAGATGTATACATACATGACCTGTATTTAAAAAAAAACAAAACCAAAAAAACCAGCCAAACAAACAAAACAAAAAAAAAGTAGTTCACAATTTTGTGTGTGCATGAGAAGGAAGTCTACGTAAGACAGAAATTAATGATTAATCAGTTGAGAATTCTGCCTTATCATTTTTAAATTAGTTTCTCTGTTCAGTAAATTCTTAGGTGTGCAGGAGAGTATGACAAAATGTGGACTATCACTCACCGAAATTGCTCAGTTTTGTTTCTAATTAAACTGATGTGTGTATGGAGGATCCTACCATTTGACTTTTTAAAATGTTGTTTGTCAAAGGAAAGTGAAAATTCCCACTTGTCTGTCTGTAGCCTTCAACATGATCTCATTATCATGAAATCTCATGATCTCTTTGATATTCTGGAGAGCAAGGAAAAATAAAATGTGTCACAGCTATATTATCAGTATGTTTCTAAAGATTAGAAACAGTTTTTAACTGATTTCTTTGGTAATGACAGAGCATGCACATAGGCACTTATACACATCCTTTTTCCAGTAGAGGTATCTCTAGCAGAGAACTGAAGAACCCACGAGAATCTTGATTTTCATTAAATTACTAACCTTTTACTGTTAGGTATTGAGATTCATGTGATAAACAGGTTTTGGAAACCAATTTTCATTTTAATCTAAAGCACTGTTTAATGAGAGAGATATAATTAAACAGTCGTACATTTCTAACTAATGGAAGAGTGTGACATCAATAAAACCAAGCCTTATTTGGAAATGAGTATAGCATCGCCTTTACATCAGTGATTTAAGAACAAAATTAGCCATTCCACAGACCAGCATTGTATGGAAAAAAACAAACCTCAAATGAAGAAAAATGCCAAATCCAGTCCTCAATACAGAACTCATGTTGCATTAATAGACTTCAAACTGTAGAATCTATCTTTGCAGGAGTGAATATTTACCCTACCCCATCACACAAATCTACATGTGTTTCACAAATTTGCATGATGTCTGGCCATCACACAAATATGAAGAAATTGATCACTTAAGAACCTGTATGAAGCAGAGGTATATTATCACTTGATTCCTCTCTTAAGCAAAGAACTATGAAATTACTTTAGCATATGGGTTAGGCTGCCTGTCATGGAAAAAGCAGCTGTTGAATCTCAGACAACATTCTTAGGGAAGGTTTCTTCTTTCTTCACTCACCTTCCGTACTTTACAGAAGGCCAGCAAAATCATTCAAAAGAAGGTCAAAAGAAGGTATAAAATATGTATCTTTGAAATCTATAAAATCCATAAAATATTTTATGGGAGATAAAATAGTAAGTATGCTGAAAGAGTGAAAACAACACTATGCACAGTGTCAGCCCAATGTGCAATCTTTTGTGTTATTTAGTGACTTAAGCGATGACAAGACTCTAGCTCTGACCACCTACACATTTAATGCCAAATAAATACATATTTTGAAAGTTGATTTTAGTTCATTAAAGATATACTGCTTCTTCTTAAACGAGAGCGAAATAGAGAAATCTCACACCATAGCTCTAAATATAGATGTTACAGTGAGGACTCCAGTACCAAAGACAGGACAGCTGCTAACCCATCATCAACAGGAGGCATAATCATAGTTATTCACTATGTATTCTATAATAAAACATAATTTAAAGCACAGGGATTTTTGTGCAAGCAGATAGAAGTGGAGAGGATTTGTGGAGCAATCAGAAAGCAAAAGAGGTTTAGATGCAGCAAAAAGACTGTGAAAAGATATGGGAAAGAATCTTGGCCTGGGAACAGTCCCTGTTACGATTTCAAAAATATAAACATATATCCACAGACATACACACATATACGTGCCTGTATGAACTGAAAACTTGATGCAACTCTAGTGCTTATGAAGCTCTGTCCTTTCTCTGGTCCCAAAAAGTTGAACTTGGATTTGAGAACTGCGTTCCTAATTACAAAAACTGGGGGGATGTAAATATTGTTAAGTGGTGCTCCATGCCAGATTAGCTAAGTTACAGTGAGTGAAAGTCTTGTTTAAATAGAGTTTGGTCATATCCCTGAGGTTGCATTGTGCTTTTAACTGAACTTCCAGATTTCTCAAACTCTAAGTACACTGAAGTGCTGCCAGCTGACTTACACAAGGCTGGCAGGTAGAAAAAGAACAAGTGAGTAGCTGATTGGTTGGCATTAGAAATTAGTCTATGGGCCAGAATCTTTATACCCAGAAGTCATCATTTGGCTGATTAAATTCTGGCCTGCACTGAGACATCCCTGAGTATCTTCAAGCCAGAAGCATAAGGAAGAAGTACTGTCTGTCTTGTCCAAATTCAGCCTGGAGAGAAAAGACTACCCTATGTCTCCAAAACTTAAGAGGAACAAAGAGAATAATGCCAGCAAGTGAACTAACTGGAAGATGTCCCATCAAAATCAGCCAGTTTGCAAAGACAGATGGTACAAATGGAGTGGATGGCTGCTTGTTTTCAACATTTAGATATTGAAAAAGAACTATGGTTGCAATGCTTGGTAACATCTATGAATCCTAAAAAGATTAGGACCGTGCTGTGCTTTGTTCAAAACTGACAGTGTATGCATGTGCACTCCCCTGACTCCAACTCGAAGGCCTAAGAGAAAGGGGATTTCAAAGGCAGCTGTAGATCCCAATAAAAAAAAAGAAAAGGAAAACAAAAGTGATACTGTCCCAAATAGAATGTTATATATCAGGGTTTTTCTTTTAAAGACACTGGTTATTTGGCAGCACCTCTGTTCTTGAATGTTTTACTTCAGTCATATTAATAGAGTAATGCTTTTTAAAAACCATGCTGACACATCACCTATGAAAATCAAATCTCTTATTAGGTGTCACAAGGTATGTATAGAGAATTAGAAATATTTCAATTCACTAGTCACTTTTGAAGATTTTAAAACTAAACCCCTCATTTTAGTAACCTAGTTTTAGCTAGTTAAACAAGAGCCATGAACAGGCTTGCTTTAGGTTCTCTTTCCTGTCAATGGAAAAGGGAGAGGTGTCTCTAGAGGGTGTTTCAGAATACTGTAGACTGAAATAGAGAGAATGCCAAGTTTATTATCAATAGTGTTACTAAGTCAACAGTGGGCCAACTGTCTAGACAGTAGCTGTAGTCAATTTTTGATGGATGCCATGTAAGAGTTAGGATGTTAGAGAATTCTGAAAGAACAAATAAGAGTTTATAAGCTAGATTTAAGAATTACCTCCCATTATATTTCCCTTCCACTTCTAGGTAAGAGATGTAACTTTCACTGTAAGCTAAAACCAAAGAAATACCTATTATTGTAGTCTTTTGGAATAAGAAGCTAAATTCAGCCTTTAATCACATTCTTCCAACTGACATTTAGAAGATGCCTTTGGCACCGTCAGTTAACTTTTCCAGCAGAGAGCATGCAGTAAAGTCAAAGGGTAGGAATTATCTGATCTGTATTTTATGGAGAGCTACTTTTTTCATCTTCAGTGGGAGGAGAGAAAAGTTCAAGGAAAATGATAAATCTGGCTATGCAGATGTCCTCATTTCAGCTCGGATAGAGTTAATTTTCTTCCTGGTAGCTGGTATAGTGCTGTGTTTTGGATTTTGTATGAGAATAATGCTGATAACACACTGATGTTTTAGTTACCGCTGAACAGCGCTTACACAGAGTTAAGGCCTTTTCTGCTTCTCACCCCACCCCACCAGCGAGTAGGTTGGGACTGCACAAGAAGTTGGGAAGGGACACGGCTGGGACAGTTGACCTAAACTGACCAAAGGGATATTCCATACCATATGACGTCATGCTCAGTGTATAAACTAGGGGAAAGCTGGCTTGGGGGCCGCTGCTTGGGAACTGGCTGGGCATTGGTCGGTGGGTGGTGAGCAATTTCATCATGCATCACTTGCTTTGTATATTCTTTTACTATTATTTTTATTATTATTATTATTGTTATTATTATTGTTATTGTTATTACTATTTTATTCTATTTTATTTTATTTCAATTATTACACTGTTCTTATCTCAACCCGTGAGTGTTCTCACTTTTACTCTTCCAATTGTCTCCCCCATCCCACCAGGGGCAAATGAGCAAGCAGCTGTGTAGTACTCAGTCACCAGCTGAGGTTAAACCATGACAGTCCCTTCGTAGGGCTCGATGGGTTGAGATAATGACAAATCTGATCAGAGCGCGTTAGATTTGTTATAAACATTCATTAGATTAGTTTAATAGTCACTGGTCACAATGTTGGTTTATTTGCTCTCAAAGTTGTTGTGTTTGTTCTCAGAGTTGTGTTATGTAATACCTTACTTGCTGTATATGTTCCCTGTTGTGCTGTTTATCACCGCTGGGAGCTGGGTCAAGGTTATCATTTTGCTGTACTTTGTAGCACCGGCTTATGATATGATAGAATGGCTGGTCATGAGACTAATCTAGCATTTGTACTCAGCATTGCCGTCATCTCTGTACTTGGGAGCTATCTCTTGGAAACTATTAAGAACTACACTTTTTACCTCTTCTCCTTGGAGAGCCAATTTAGGGGGAAGACACTTCCTTCACCTTCCCCTGCTCCTCCGGGCTAGTTACAATAGCTCTTGAGAATTTTGAGTATCCTTGGGATGTTCAAACTGGCATGTTCCTGTTGCTCCTACTCCTGAATGTGTTTCAGGTCTTGTTTAAAGTTAAACAACTATTTAAGAATACCACCCAGAGGTCTGCCCCAAGGCTGGATAGTTATGAGTGGCAGGGTGTGTGGGACAGTATGGGCAAGTACCTAGGACAGTGGGCACCTCCAATGTTTTGGAACTTCATCCCTGAACAAGTGCAGAATCCTGAAAAACTAGTAAAGTAGTTAGAAAAAGTATGCTGTCACCCTGGCAACTCCAGAAAGACACAAACCACTGTGATGTGCTGGGGCCTGGCCCATGCCTATCGAGCCCTGTTCAACATTATTCAGAACCTTCAAGGGGAAAAGAAGGTCTCTGGATCTGACGACAAAATGACAGGCACTGCGGCTACCCCAACCCCCATGACGGGCACTGCAGCTACTCCAATCCTCGCGACAGGCACTGAGCTGAACCAGAGAACCAACCCATGCCGGTATCAGTCACCCCTATATACAAGAAGAAATCTTGGAAGTGGAAGTTAGCTCTTTTAGTAAGGGGTGATGAAGAAGTAGGGCCATCACGAGAAGAGAAAGAGGAAGAACTCATAAACGAGACCGTAACCACCTGATCCCAATCCCCGAGTGAGCTGCCAGATATGTGAAAAGATTTTGGCCGTCGTCCGGGATAGTGCATTGTCACCTGGCTGCTCCGATGCTGGGATAACATGGTAGCCTGGAATTAGACGGTAGGGAAGCCAAGCAGCTGGGATCCCTTTCTAGGGAAGAGGGCATTGACAAAGCGATTGGAAAAGGGGCAACAAGTCCTCAGCCTCTGGAGGTGACTCCTATCAGGCGTGAAGGACAGATATCCCTTCAAGGAAGATGTTATATATCACCGAGGCAAGTGGACCACCATGGAGAGAAGTATCCAGTACCTGAGGTAATTAGCCATGCTGGAGGTGATTTATAGTGACCTGAACAACGAGCAGTTATCCAAAGATCCAGATGAAGTTCAGTGCACACGACCCATGTGGTGGAAGTTTGTACAGACCGTACCATCGTCGTATGCCAACTCATTGGAAATACTGACCTGGAAAGATGGAGATGAACCAACGGTGCCATGATTTGTCTGGTCAACTCTGGCAATACAAAGAAAATCCCTCTTCCTCCTTCATCTCGACTGTGGAGAAAGTGTCCCGGGAGGTCCAGCAAATTCAAAGAGTGTATGTCCTACTCCCCACCTGTACGGACTAGTATCTCAGCCATTAGGAGTAAGCATCCCTCTGCTCAAGAAAAAGGATATAGAGGGTACACACCATGGGCCACCCCATGGTTTTATCTGCATGACCATGGAGAGGACATGAGGAAGCAGGATGGAAAATCTACCTCGACCCTAGAGGCACAGGTACATGAGTTGCAAGGAAAAACAATCACAAAAAGGGGTTCTTCCAGGAAAACTGCTGCTCCAGTCGCCAGTGAGCAGTTCCCCAGACAGCGCAGAAGGGCTGTTCTTACTTCTGATCTTAATGAAGATACTTCTGACTCATATTTACAAGAAGTGAGTAACAAATACTATAACAAGGACTAGAGGGGCCCTGCCTCCAGCCAGGTGGAGGAAAGGGACAACCGGGTTTACTGGACTGTGTG
>JAYKAV010000619.1:0-64534 GCA_035582835.1 Phoebastria nigripes
AAACCATGGTGGGGATGGGAAATCAGCATTGAGGACAGGAAATCATCAGCAGGACGGGAAATCATTGAGATGGGAAGTTGTTGTGGTATGAAAAATCAAACCATCGCAAGGCTGGCTGAAGCAGTTGCTGGCAGAATGATCGCCATGGGGACGGACCCCCCAGAACACTGTTTGCCCCAAACAAACCCCACACTGACCAACCACCATGGCAGGTACAGCAGCAGGCTCCCGCTCCTCATGGTGCTCCTGACCTCTGGGTAACCCCCCAACTGGCTCTGCCCACCAATATCTCACCCCATCACCCCCCTTTGCTTCCCCCATCAGAGTGGTTCCCTCTCCGGCTCCCAATGGCATCGGAGGTGCCCGGCGTGAGCTTCACCACCCCAGCCATGCTGCCACTGGTCACTTCTGGCGTGCTGCCCTCTGTCCCAGGCCTGCCGGTGTCGTGTGAGCCCACCCAGCTCCACACCGACACCTACCAGCTGGCCCAGGCCACCGTCTGGCATGGGGTGCCAGGGCAGGTGGTGCAACTCTCCCCCATGGGACAGCTGCCCCGTGGGCTGCAGCTCCCCGCTGTGGCTGCTCCCTGTCCCCCTGCCTATGGCTGGGGACAGCAGGTGGTGACAGGGATGCTGGTGCCCCACCAGCTGATGGGGCTGGGGCCATGGGCCGTGGTCCAGGGGGAGCCGCTGTACCCCACGGGCTCCTGCGTGCTGCCCAGCCCTGCCCACCCCGCCACCGCGCCACCCCATGGCTCAGCATTGGGTGCAGGGCCCCCCTGTGCTCCACACCCTGCCCGGCAGCCCCCAGAAGACATTGGAGGCCTTTATCAAGGACGTGGTGTCCATCAAGGACAGCGATCCTGCTGCCAGCCCCCACCAGCCTGCCCTGGCTCTGTCGACCGGCTGAACCACGACGAAGCCCAAAGGTGAGGTTTGGTGGCTGGCAGAGTCCACAGGCAGGTGGCCCGCACCGAGGAAAGCTTGCATCGCCCCGGGGTTGGGTTGGCTTTGTTTGCATTTTCAGCAGTGGTGACCACCCTGGCGGCCCCACAGAAGCCCGTGGACCTGCCCAAGCAGGGGCCAGACACCTTCACCGAGGCCTTTCCTCAGCAGGCAGGTGACACCAACGTCAACAATATGCTCGCCTGGCTCAACACCGTGGATGGCACGGACGCCATCCCCGATGTCCCCGACAGCTCCAGCTTGACTGCCTTCGTCCACAAGCTCCCCGACCTCTCTGAGTACATGGCAAAGGGTGGCTGCCCCAAGGAGTGAGCAGTGGCAGTGGGGTTGGGGGACAGCGAGGACACTATCCCTGATGTCCCCAACATCCCCAACTTGACCACCTCCCTCAACAAGCTCCCTGACCTCTCCGAGTATAGGGCAGAGGGCATCTGCACCAAGGAGCAAGCAGCAGCGGCGATGCTGGGGGACAGCGAGGACACCATCTCCGATGTCCCTGACATCCCCGATGTCCCTGACAGCAATACCTTCCTCAACCAGCCTCCTGACTTCTTGGAGTATGAGGTGGAGGATGACTGCCTTGAGGGCCAAGTGGCAGCAGCGATGCTGGGGGACGCCGACCCCTCCTGCGGGGGGGTGTCGACGCCCCCCTTGCTGGACCCCAAGAGGAAGCAGGGTGGTGTGGCAGCGATCCTCCCCACCTGGCTGCCAGAGAGTCCCAGGGGCCCTTCTCAGGAGACTCCTATGGAGACTTCAAAGGACAGTCCTATAGAGGCCCCTGAAGGGTTACCCAGAGGGTCCTCTGAGGGGTTCCCCGGAGAGTCCTCTGCTGAGACCCCTGCGGATCCTGCTGCTGAGTCCCCTGGCCAGCCCCCCAGCTGCCCCCCAGCATCATCCTCCCCGCATGGCCCAACTGGTGGAGGAGGCACTGCGGAGGTGGCCCCATGTGGTTTTGACTCCCTTGCTGCTGCCGCTGGACGTCGTCTCCTGTCGAGTGGTGCCCAGATCAGGCAAGGCGGGCRGCAAGCAGGCCAAGCGCCCCGTGCCGGCTGTCACCCCCAAGACACAAGAGACCTCCCTGTGGGACAACATGCCACCAAAGAAGATGATGATCATGGTGTGCCAGGTGGCAAAACACTCAAAAACCCTCTGGGAGGGGAAGCCAGACAGGGACGGCGTGGTGGCGGGCAGCAGCAGGCAGCAGCGGGCAACAAGCRGGTGGCAGCAAGCACAGGGCATCCAAGAACACCAATGTGCCCACCTTGATGCTCGAGCAACCCAGAAGCCCTGGGGACGCTGGGGGGCAAAGCGCCCCGCCTGCCGCCCGCTCGCCCACCCTGCCCGCTGCTGATCAAGGAGGCGCGGAGCATGGATCCCCACAACAGGTGACCCCAGGACAGGCTGCTGCGCAAAAAAGTCCAGGCCAAAACGGTGCAGGGCCTGAGGTCACCCCATACCGACCTGAGGGCCCACTTGCTGAACTCCATCCAGAGTTTCCACCTGCTGGGGCAAAGAGTGAAGGTCGTGGGACCGGTGCACCAACCGCCCGACCCAGAGCCCCAAGCCGGCCCCAGCGTGCCCCCCAGGCTCCCCAATCCACTGCTGGCAGCCCCGAGACCCAGCGCGGGGCCGGCTGCCTCCAAGCCCTTGGCTGACGGCAAGAGGGAGACAGCACCGGCGGCGGCATCATCGAGCAGCAAGGCGTGCACCGGGGCTGCTGCCAAACCCAAGCAGCCGAGCTGGCTGCGCCTGTTGCCCACAGGGGGACAAACCCCATGGGAGGGGCTGCTGCAGCAGCTGCGCATGCCGCCACGGCTGCTGCACCCTCCTGCTGACTCCGTGCTATCCCTTGGGCCCTGGGGGGGCCTCACGGCTGCGCCCACCCCACTCGAGGAGCAGGAGGAGCCGGTGCCCATCACACTTGAGCAGCGGCCCGAGCGGGAGTGCATCAAAAAGCTGGCCCAGGAGGAGCAGGAGCAGGCGGCCCTGCAGATGTCACTGGGCCAGCTGCAGTTTTTTCTGCAGAGGGAGATCGACATGGAGATAGCCAACGAGTACGGCTGCCCATAAGCCACCGGTCCAGCACTGTCCCCCATAGCACCCACGCGCAGAGGAGATCCGGAGGCAGAGACCTGCACCCACCCGCTCCAGCCCCAGCCCTCTCCCAGATCCCCGTTTCTTGCTTCATTCATTAAAAGACTTGGGCGTTCGCTTCGCAGCGCCTCTGCCTGTGGCCATTTGCTCAGCGGGGGGAGGGGGGCGGGGGGGTTAAGGCAGCCCCTGCCCACCTTGCGGGTGGCTAAGCTGGGCTGGGGATGGCCACCGAGAGGATGGGTAGACAGGGCATGGCTCTGGGTGTCGGGCACCCATGGGAGAAACCATGTTAATTATCATCAACGCCAGGAGGACGGAGGCCTCCATCATTGCCCCAGTACCTGCATCAGYGCCCCAGTACCAGCATCACTATCACTGCCCCAGCACCAGCATCACTGCCGGCCCTAGGAAGGAGCCACAGCCACCCCGGGGGGCCAGGCAGGGACTGGCTGAGCGTGGAAAACTCAGCTCGCACCTGGCTGGCGAGTGGGCATCGCTGGCCGGGGCTCGCACACCGAGATCCTGGAGCTGGCGCTGCACCGGCTGCCCAGCTCCCTTGGCCCCCTCTATGGCCTCGTCCGGCTCTGCCTGGACCTCATCTAGCAAACCCCTGCCCACAGGTGAACCCCGAGCCAGTGTCATGAAAAATTCATGACCTGCCCGTGCCAACCGAGGCAAGAGGCTAGGACGCAAATATTTTTTCATGCGCATGCCATGTCTCAGCCCAACTGGGGCACCCCGAATGTGCCTTTACACAGGGTTCTTATACCCTTCAATCCCTCAGGTACAAGATGACTTGGCTAATCACTAGCACCCACACTACCGATTACTAATCATAGCCAAACTTTGCAAAGCAAATCTAGTTTTGCAGCATTCTTGCTGCTTCTCTATCGATCCAGATGTCCCTGCAGTCAGTCTTGCTAGATTTACTGATCTCAGATGCCAGACTTGGAGGGTTTCAAAGGGAGGGTTTCAAAGATGTGTCAGAGGGGCTAGGATGCCAGCGTTATCTTGGTTGACCTGGCATATCCTTTATCTTTCATGGACAGCTCTAAGCTTCCCAGATGCAAAGTCCTTTCCAGGGCCGGGCTGTCCTTTCGTTTGTTTTACTTCAGCACAAACAATACCAAAGTCTCCAGTAAAACTCTACTACCTCATCACATTACAGTGTACCATGTGAACTCATCATATATGTTTCTACAAACAAAGTTAATACACTTTCATACTATAAAGACTGGTTGATTAAATAGTTAGGGAAGGGAATTTTTATAACGTGCCCTATCGGTCCCACCAGCTGGTGCCCCAAAAAGCCAGTGACAGGGTGACAGATAACCAGCAAAGATGCCACCCAGGGAGGATCGGTCTCCTTTAGTGATTAGCTTTGCTACTGCAAACCATAAATCCCCTGCAGCACTCGGGGCATTTCAACGTCCCCGGCAGAGCCCCGTCCCATGGCGTCTCATCTCGCTTGATCCCTGCTGTTCCTGAGACCGACATGGCTGACCAGCAGCCCTGTGCCCTAGGGCTACAGCTCCTGGCATGCCCTGGGAACCAACATGGCCACCTGGCAGCCCCAGGACTACAGCTCCTGGCATGCCACGGGGTGCTCCTGCCCTGCTCTCTGACCCTCCGAGGACACCATCATCGTCGTCCAGGTGGGCCCCACCCCCCCACAGGCTCCATGGCCACCCCTCTGGGGCTGCCCAGGTCCTGGAGCCTTGGTGGAGCAGGGAGGAGGAGGAGAGAGGAACAGAGCGGCGGAGAGGGGTGGCACAGGGCGGTGGGGTGGCCAGAGAGGGGCATGAGCAGGACAGAGGGACAGGAGCAGGACAGAGGAACGGGGGGGGAGCTGGGCAGGGAGTGGAGAAAGGAAACCCCTGGTGAGGAACGGGCACAGGGACAGGGAGAAGGGGATGGAGGGGAAGGGGGCAGGGGGTGGCCAGGAACTTGGTGATGAGCAGCAGGACAGAAGGACAGAGAGAGCAGAAGAGGGCAGGAGGAAGGACAGAGGTTCGGACTGACACAGACAGGGCGAGGGAGCAGTACAGAGGGAAAAGGATGAGAGGAAAAAGGAAGGAGAGAGGGAAAAGGAGAGGCAGGGACAGAGAGCAGGAAACAGGAAGAGAAGCAAAAGATCTGCAGTACTATAAACTAGCAGCTAACTGCCTCTTCTCTCAAAAGATGTGAAAACTGCAATTAATAAAAACACAAGCAGCTGCACAAGCCAGGGGCCTGCTCCTGCCCTATTGCCTACCCAGCAATCGGTGACATCAGAAGCGTCACAAGCAAGGTGACTTCTCATACCCAATCAGCTACTCAGGAACATGTGACATCACAAGCACCTGCACAAGCCTGGGGCCTGCTCCGACGCTAACAGCTCCTCAGACACCAGTAACCTCACAAGCACCTGCACAGCAGAAGTGTCCTCACTCCCAACACCCTGGATTTTTCCCCTCCCTCTCCATCGCTGTCTCCCATCTCCCCGTGCTCTCCCCTCTCCCAGGCACCTTTCTCACCCACTCCACAACCTCCCAATGCCTCTGTCTGTCTCTGTGTTTGTGTGGCAGATGTTACCTCGGAAGCATTGTCCCAGCCGGGTCACCTGCATCTCCTTCGCTTCTTCCTCTGCTGTCATCATGACTGCGCCAGCTGTCTGATGTACTTTTGATCTCAAAGGCCCTTTCATCCTGCCTCTCTTCTGCTGCTAAATCCTGTTCCTGCAAGAGAAGTGACAACCAGTCGGTGTCCCTTCTGTAGCATCTTACCTGCAACTTCCTGAGCTGGACAGCTGGTGGGAACTGTCACCATCAGCCCCGGCTGCGCTTGAAGTCTTCTCCTGGCACAGGAACAGCTCTGGGTGTGCTGGGTGCGTACCATGCTTCCTGAAGGAGAACAGCAACAAAGTTACTCCTGGGCAATGTTCTGCTGGGAGAGCTGATTTGAAGGCAGGTTTGCCGCAGGTCCCGAGGCTGGTCCAGGGGTGCTCCCTGTCCCCCTGCTCGGCCACAGGTCCCACATCTGGCTCCTTCCAACAGGATTTTGGAAAGCCCATTCCCAGCTGTGAGCAGTAGGCCAAGGGCACAGGGCAAAAACAGCCCCCACCCCCGGGGGCCCCAGCCCCCAACCAGCCTCTGCCCCCAAACTACTAAAACTTCCAAACAGGCTCTCCCTGTAACTAAACTGTCTCCAGTTTTAAGAAAAGAAACTGTATGCTCCCAGATTCAGTAGTCTGACTAAGACTGTTAGAGGGCAATTTGGGCTTGAATTCCACAACAAAAGTATTTCCATTACAGAATCTCAGCCACCACCTCCATGATCGTCATCACTGACCCACAAAAGCTGTGTTGTAAAAAATCCTACAGCTAATTAAAATTATCCTCTCCTCCCCACATCTTTGTTCTTCTCATACCCTCAGACTACTGTGGTAATAATCATATAATTATTCTGTAATTACCACTGATCTGAAGCCCCTCCAAAGCATTATTCCCTGACATGACTGACAGCACTGTTGATAAGGGAGAACCATCACTAACCACAAACCCACCTGTTAGTCCTTTTGCCTCTGTGACCGAGCACGTCTACATGGGTATCTCTGCCTGACAGGAGAAGATCGTCCCCAAAAAAGTATCTTACATTGTCTTCGCTCTAGAGTAAGCAAGGAATTTATGACAGTGATACAAACAAGTTTAAGAGAAAGCAGGATAGTGGAAGAAGCAGAAAATGTGATATGTCTCGCCCACCTCTAATTTCAGAGGAAGTTTCAAGGGGCAGTTTTTTGTGTTTGGGGTTTTTTTTTAATCGCTGCACAGCACAAGTAAAGAAACACACACCTGCATTTTAAGAAGAACTGTAAACTACAAGAGTAAAACTATCCAGTCTGTGTAATTACACTTCCTTCCAGGATACATCAGTCTTTTTTTTTTACATTTCAGTGGAGAACTTTACGTTAAAATCACTAAATTCTGATATGGAAATAGCAAAACGTCGTCTGTAAATCTTTGAAAAGAACAATACATTGAAGGAAAACTGTTCATATAAACTGTAAATGACACGTTTCTGCTGTCAAAGGTTATAACGCTTTTGAGTACTTTGCCATCTTCATCTTCTTTGTCTTCACTTTCTTCTGATATTATAACCACCGTACCTCAACATAACATTAAACTGTTCAAGCACTCTTGCAAATTATATGAAATCCAAAATGCCCTACTGTACTGGTTTTGGCTGGGATAGTTAAATTTCTTCACAGTAGTTTGTATGGGGCTATGTTTTGGATTTGTGCTGAAAATAGTGTTGATAACACACTGATGTTTTAGTTACTGCTGAGCAGTGCTTACACAGCGTCAAGGCCTTTTCTGCTCCTCACACTGCCCCGCCAGCGAGTAGGTTGGAGATGCACAGAAAGTTGGGAGGGGACACAGCCAGGACAGCTGATCCAACTGACCAAAGGGATATTCCATACCATATGACATCATGCTTAGCAATAAAACTGGGGGGGAGGGTGGCAGGGTGGGCCACTGCTCAGGTACTGGCTGACTATTGGTCGGCTGGTGGTGAGCAATTGTTTACATTTGCATCGCTTGTTTTTCTTGGGTTTTATTTTCCTCTCTCTGTTGGTTTTTTTCTTTTCCTTACAATTTTTTTAAAAAAATTCTTTTTCATTATTAAACTGTTTTTACCTCAACCCACGAGTCTCTTTCTCACTTGTACCCTTCTGATTCTCAACCCCACCCCACCGGGTTTTGTTATTACCATCATGTTAATGACACAATGGATCCTGCCAAACCTACAACCTGCAAAACCTGAAGACCAACTTATGCAAGACACGTTCCAGAAATTACAATCAGCACAGCAAAGCATAAGTATCATCTATCTTGTTCTGTCCTTGCCAAAACTGCTGGGTGACCTACCATCAGCCTCAGTGACTAACAGCAGGCAAGACTCTCTCATCTGGCTTAGCCCAGACACAGCTCCTAGGAAAAAGGCTATTTCAGAAAGTCGTGCCTTGTTATTTTGGGACAGTGTTTCAAGGAAATGTTTTTAATACTCTAGAATGGCAAGACTAAGCATGGTAATCTCACTCCAAGTTCTAGCTCTGCCACAGATTACCTTTTTGGTTTTTTCTTCCTCTTTTGACCAAAAGGGTGGCACTTCTGAATGCAAGGTAACTTACATGGTATACAGACAGCCCATGGAAGACTGAGAAATGAATCTGTGATCACTTCCATCCCCATTCCTTGGCACTCCCAACACTCCTTTCACACTCCTTTTCTCACCAGCAGTCAGGCCTTACACAGTCTGCGCAACATGTACAAGATGCTGGCTTCACCAGATATTGCCCAAATCATCTCCTATTTGAGTTCTGATCAGCTCAACTACTGCCACAGACTCTTCTGTCCTTACGTGCAGTCTTGCCCCATTCTCACCCACTCAGAAAGCTCCTACAAGGATCATCTCACTCACTGCCTTAATCACAACTAACAGTCTCCTTAACACCCTGAAGTTGTTTCCCTCACTTCACACATACAGTTAATATGCCCTCTCATGACTTAGCCTCCTCCCTTATGCTATTTCCCACCGAGTACCATGATGACAGCTCCTAATTACATGTCCTGAGAGCAGCTTCCACCAACTGTCACCTGCTACACACCAACAGGAACAACGCTGTCTTCTCCCATGGCCATCTCCACGCTTGGGAGGAGGTGTTCACACACCCCTGGCAGCCGGCCTTGCTGCCTGAACATCCTTGCTGTGCTGCTCAAGGCCATGAAAACTGTCATGCTACGGCTGTACCCACATCACTGTTCCTCATTCTATGTGACACTGCCCATTTCTTTATATTCCCACCTGTCTGCAGCCAGCTGTTGCCTTCTCTCTCATAAGCATTTTGGAAAAGCACCCTTTTTTTTCTGAATGCCTGCTTTGACCTCACTACAGGCCCAGAGTCCATGACTATGGCTGGTAAAGTCTGTAGCAATACAGAATTGTGCAGGGATGAAAAATACTCAGTGGTTCAGCTCGTTTCAATTATTTAAGACAAGGCTTTTGGCTAGAACACAGTCAAGAAAATTTAAAACCAGCACTAACCTACACTCCTATCTTGATTGGCAGCTCTTTCTTCACCAATTCTTTGCATTTCTTTCTTTCCTCGGGAGTACATAGCAAGATTTTCCTCATTAAAAGAAACAAGAAATATCAGTCACAAATACGCAGAAAACCTGACATCCACATAGTTGGTGCCTACACAGTAACATTATCAGGGTCCTGCCTATACACAAAAGATTAAATTAATGTACTGTTTTCCTACAGAGGAAGCAATTAAGGATCAACTGAATACAACCACCTGTTGTTACCTATTTTCACAAGAGGCACATGCTGCTTCAGCTTCTATCTTTCAGTCTGTTGCCTATGAGAAAATGGAAGCATGTTTTATTGTAAGAGGAAACCCTGAATTGGAATCTTAGTTCATGGCTTAATTTGCCTCTCTATGCACATATCCAGAGAATAGCCCAGGAAATGTTACAGAAGTAATTAGCAAAGCAAACCCAGGGCACCTCAAGAGATCCTGTAACTACACGAGTCTGTCTTTCCTTTTCACTCCCGAGGTCCCAAAGCACCAGGGCAGAAGCAGGCAGGGCAGTGGGTGCTCTGACCACACCGGGGAGGAGAGAGCAGGAACAGCCCTATGGCACCCAGGATTAGCAACAATGTTTTCTGCTCTGAACTGGGGTTAGTCAATGTGCAAGTACAGTACTGATCCAGATACGAAAYTGAGGGTGTCAGTTAATCCCAGGTGCCACATACACTGTACCTTCTTCCATCGCCTCCTCTCAATGAACAGTTTTCCAGTCTCTTCCATCGCATCCCAGCTCAGATACCTGCACTCTGGCTCAGGGCTGACTGGGGGCTGGCGACCCTCGGGGCAGCAGCAGGAGCCGCTCTGACCCTGGCTGTGGGGTTGCCCTGGGGCTGAACACTCAGGCCCAGGGCTGGTGAACTGGGCCATGGCGGGGCCCATTGACGGTGAGGTCTCCAGGTCCCCCCCAGGCCCGTCCACGCTGGGAGATACCTGCTCCTGCAGCACCCCTGGGCCTGGCCTGGGCCCATGCCCATGCCCATGCCCATGCCCATGCCCATGCCCATGCCCATGCCCATGCCCATCTACTCCTGGCCCTGGGCCTGGGCCTGGGCCTGGGCCTGGCCCAGGTCCCCCCTYGCCCCAGCTGCCCCCCGCCCATCTCTCACCCATTTCTCCTCAGGCTGCTCAGCCTCCGCCCCCTCCGGCCCCGCCCCAGGCTGGCTGTGACTGACAGGCCACCTCCAGCTCTGCTGATTGGCTCAGCCATGGCCATTGGCGCAGCTGTTGCTGGGCGAGCCGGGGAGCCTAGGCCTCTCCTTACAGAGCTGCCCTGCGCCTGCTGCCCCCCCCCACGCCGCCACAGACCCCAGGGCTGGGTCCTGGTGATGGCGGGTGATTTCGGGCAGCCCACGGGGGCTGACCACTGTGCTTCGCGTCTGTCCCCAGGGCTCCCTAGCGCTGGCAGGCCCCTCAGGGCTTCAGGGCCAAGCAAATGCCGGGGCGCCAGGGGCTTCTGGGGCTCAGGGCAGCTTTGGGCATCTCCGAAGATGAGGCGCGGCTGCCCCTTTGCTTCTGCAGATGCAGTTATGTGCTACCCCCTTCATGGTCAAAACTGTTTCTCCTCGTGGCACGTGGACTGGACAGATGTCACATCCCTGTTAATCTGGGAGGACTTCAGGGAAACGAGGAAGTCCCGGCATGCACACAGGTAGGAGGTCAGTGAAAAGGAGCCGTATCAAGATTTTTCGCTGTTTCACATCTGAACTCAGATATCTGTGTGCAGCAAAGTCAGCTTTTTTTCCTCCAAGCTGCACAGCTTTTTGCCAGCAGAGCAAGTTGGGCTGAGCTGGCCTTCGGGATCACTCACTCTTTTTTAACTGTGTGCGTACACTTTTCCTTTTTTCCACCTTTTCTTTCTTCCTTCCCACTATCCCCAGTTGCATTCTCTATTAAAGGTAATTTTGATTTGGCTTTCTGGACAGATCATAGAGTGGGTAGATACAGGAAGTAAGTCTAGGCTGGTCTATACCTTCAGAGCTGTAGGCTATAGACTAGATAGATACGGGCTACGGGTAGAGTTACTATTTGCTACCTAGAATTTCTTTTCCATATGCTAAAATAGGCAAGCAGTGGGACAGCAGTGTAGTCCTCCTGCTGAGAAGTTGGAATGTCTAGAATTGTCTAGAATGACAAGAAGCCCACCCTGACTGATATGGTAGGAAGCCAGACAGAAGAGGAGCGTGGCCAAGAGAGCTGTTACAGTAGCAGCTGAAAGGCAGTAACTCCTGCATACAAGGTGGGAAAGTGTGGGCTGGAAAGCCAGTAGGCTCTGCTGCTAATGCAAGCCACAGGTAAGCAGTAGGTCCTCTTCAGAGAAGGTGACATACATTTGAGTCTTTCAAAAGGGCCTTCGTAATTGCTGATGATTGGGGCCCTGTGACAGTGATGGTAAGGTCGTCAGCCTGCAGCTCTGCAGCAGTTAAAACTACCACTGAAACAGTTTTGATGGCAGATGCTGTTCTGTGTGTTTTGTTTTACGTACTCATTTCATTGAGCTAGAATTATTTCTTTGCGATTACGTGTCGGGGATCTTCTTGCACTGATCTTCTCTTTCTGGAGCACGTCCTGACATCCTTTGTCATCCAGAGCTTTTTCCTCTGTTCCCAAGAGGAGCGGTAGTCGCGATGAGGAACAACTCCTGTGAGTAAGGACCAGCACTAGGCTTGGATTTTCTGCATTGCTGAAGAGAAACATGGCAGGTGCTCCATCCCTAAGTTTTGATGTGCTTAAAATCTAGAGGGAATATGGGGGTGTTTCCTCCTCCTCTTTCCCTTCCTCCTCTTCTTCTTGCCTCTTGCAGCCTCCTGTTCCCTCCTCCTCTTCCTCCTGTTGCTTCCTATTGCCTCCTGTTGTCTCCTGTTTCCTCCTGTTGTCTCCTCCTCCTCCTCTTGTCTCTTGTTGCCTCCTCTTCCTTCATGTTGCCTCATCCTCCTCCTGTTTACTTCTGTTGTCTCCTTCTCCTGTTCCTGTTGCCTCCTCTTGCTTCCTGTTGCATTCTTCTCCTCTCCCACCTCCTACTGTTGCCTCCTGTTGCCTCCTCCTCTTCTTCCTTTTGCCTCCTGTTGCCTCCTCCTCTTGCCTCCTCCTCTTGCCTCCTCTTGCCTCCTGTTACCTTCTTTTCCTCCTCCTCCTTTGCCTCTTGTTGCTTCTTATTGCCTTGTGTTGCCCCCTGTTCCTCCTCCTCCTTATCCTCCTGGTACCTCCTGTTGCGTCGTCCCACTCCTGTTGCCTCCTGTTGCCTTTTCTTGCCTCCTTTTCCTGTTACTTCCAGTTGCCTCCTCCTCCTCCTGTTTCCTTGTGTTGAATCCTCATCCTCATCCTCCTGTTGCCGCCTCCTGTTTCCTTCTCCTCCTCTGGCCTCATGTTGCCTCCTTGTCCTCCTCATCCTGTTTCTTCCTCTTGCCTCCTGTTGCCTCCTCCTCCCCCGCCTCCTCCTCCTGTTGCCTCCTGTTGCTTCCTGTTGCCTTCTGTTGTCTCCTCTTCCTTCTCCTCTTCCTTTTCCTCCTGTTGCCTCCTGTTGCATGCTCCTCTTCCTGTTGCCTCTTGTTGTTTCTTTTGTCTCTTCTTCCTCCTTTTGTTTCTTCCTGTTGGCTCCTGTAGCCTCTGGTGCCTCCTCCTCCTGATAATGCCTTTTGCTACTTGTTGCTGCCTCCTTCTCCTCCTCTTCCTCCTCCTYCTCCTCCTCCTCCTCCTTCTCCTCCTCATCCTCCACCTTCTCTTCCTCTTCCTCCTGTTTCCTCCTGTTGCCTCCTCCTACTGTTGTCTCCTGATGCCTCCTGTTGCCCTCTTCTCCTCCTCCTCCCTTCACCTCATGCTTCTTCTTCTGTTGCTTCTTCTTGCCTCCTCCTCTTTCTCCTGTTTCCTCCAGTTGCCTCTTGTTGCCTCCCCCTCATGTTGCCTCCTATTGACTTATAAAATAATAGAATCATAGAATCATTTAGGTTGGAAAAGATCTTTAAAATCTGTAAGTCCAACCATAAACCTAACACTGCCAAGTCCACTACTAAACCCTGTCCCTAAATGCCACATCTACACATCTTTTAAATACCTCCAGGGATGGTGACTTAACCACTTCCCTGGGCAGCCTGTTCCAATGCTTGATAACCCTTTCAGTGAAGAAATTTTTCCTAATATCCAATCTAAACCTCCCCTGGCGCAACTTGAGGCCATTTCCTCTCGTCCTATTGCATGTTACTCGGGAAAAGAGACCAACACCCACCTTGCTACAACCTCCTTTCAGGTAGTTATAGAGAGCGATAAGGTCTCTGCTGAGCCTCCTTTTCTCCAGACTAAACAACCCCAGTTCCCTCCTCCTCTTCCTCCTCTTGCCTCCTGTTGCCTGCTCCTCCTTCTCCTGTTTCCTCCTCCTCCTCCTCCTGTTGCCTCCTCCTTCTCTTCCTCCTGTTGCCTCCTGCTTTTTCCTCCTCCTCCTCCTGTTTCCCCATTTCCTATTGCTGCCTCCTGTTGCCCCTTACGAACTCCTCTTCCCGTTGCCTCCTTTTGCCTCCTCTTGCCTCTTCTTCCTTCTCCTCTTGTTACCTCCTTTTTCCTCCTCCACCTCCTGTTGCCTTTTGTTCCCTCCTCCTCTTTCTCTTCTTCCTCCTCCTCCTCTTGCTTCTTCTGGCCTCCTGTTTTCTCCTTCTCATCTTGTTGCCTCTATTTGCCTCCTGTTGCATCCTGTTTCCTCCTCCTCCTGTTGCCTCTTGTTGCTTCCTCCTCTACATCCTCCTCCTTTTATGTCCTGTTGCCTCATCTTCCTCTTGCCTCCTCCTCCTCTTGCCTCCTGAGGCCTCCTCTTTCGTCCTCCTCCTCCTCGTCCCTCTCATTCTCCTGTTGCCTTCTGTTACCTCCTCCTCCTTTTGCCTCGTTGCCTCCTGTTTTCAGCCTCCTCTTCCTCTTGGCTACTGTTGCCTCCTATTGCCTCCTGTTGCCTTTTCCTCTTCCTTCTCCTCTGTCCACCTCTTGCCTCCTCTAGCCTCCTGTTTCCTTTTCCTCCTGTAGCCTCCTTTCTCCTTCTCCTCCTCAGGTTGCCATTTGTTGCCTCCTGTGCCTCCTTCTCTTCTTCTACCGCCTCTTGTTGCTTCCTGCTGCCTCCTTTTGCCTCCTCCTCCTCCTCCTCCTCTTGCCTCATGTTGCCTTTTGTTGCCTCCTGTTACCTTCTCCTCCTCCTCCTTCTCCTCCTCCTCCTTTTTTTGCCTCCTGTTGCTTCCTTTTTTTCCTTCTCCTTTTGCTTCCTGTTGCCTCCTGTTCCCTCTTCTTCCTCTCCCTCCTCCTCCCTCCTACTCCTCCTGTTGCCTGTAAAAGTCAATTCTTCGCTAAGGAGAGAGGARAGGACACAGCATAGAATTACCAAGGGGATTTATTGTTTTATATTTCAGCGATGTGCATAGCGATGCCCCAGCCTAATGCATGGGGTTCACCGATACAGAGGCAGGCAGGTTTATATATGTTACAATACAGTTGTGTAGACCAATCAAATCACTCATGTTGAGGGGTGGGCTAATCCGTTACTATTGCTCACGTAATCGGTATGGACTTGTCCCACGCAGGATCAGTATGTGCTTGTCCTGTGCAGGTGGTGCAGCCATGTGGTCAGTGGTGTGTTAATACTCATTGGTCTAAACCCATGTCCCGTGCAGGTGAGGGGGTTATCCTGGATTCTGGCCGGTTGCAGTTCTGGCCATGGTTATACAGCGGGTTTCATTGAAGGGCAAATCTTCTATTGTTTTGTTGTTGGTATGGGGTTTCTCAGCCGGCAAGAGCTGGCTTAGGTTGGGTGTTCAGGTCACATCGACCCAGAGGTAAAAGCTCAGTCTTGGGGAGTGTTCATTCTTCTAAGCCAGTCATATTGCAGTTAGCATCTTGTCTTTCGCAGACCCTCCTCTTCTTTAGTCCATCAGGACCTCTTTACTTAATATAATACTTGGGAGTTATAGTATTACAAAGAGAAAGACAACGTTTAATACTCACATAAAAGACAACAAAAGTCATTAATCATTATAAGTTTTTGTGCCCATTGAGCAATATTAGGAAACCTTGACGTTAGCCAATTTTAAAGCATCAGAAGTTTGATCTTGTCCTACTTCATGTAGGACTCATAAATGAGTTTTAATTTGTTCAATATCTGTCTTTAGTTTTTTATTTTGATTGACATAAAAGTACCAGTTAGTATTAATTAGGGCACTGACTCTGCCTTGTGCTGCTAAAATGTAATCTTAAGGCCAGTCGGTCCTGAATAACTATTTGTGAAGGCATATTTTTTACGAATTAGGTGTTTCTGTGGTAGGATCAGTTTCTGCCATTTGGTCCTTTACATCAGAGTGATGAATCCAGGAATATCTACCATCCACCTTTATTACAGAAAAAGAGATTGGTAATACATGAGAGGGTTCTTTCTTTTTTGGAGACAAAACATTTTTCCATTCATGTACCTTTATCCCTACTTCATCCCCTGGGGAAAAGGTATGGGATGATCCTTCTAGTGGTATTGGCTGTGCCGGTTGGGCCTGATTCTGATTTTATTCTATAGTTTGTTGAATATTTAGGATATATTGTGTTACTTGGTCATCCCCAGCTAACAGGCTTGTAAGAGTCCTTTTATTTGTTCTTTGTTCAAAATCTGTGTTCCTGCTGAGGTTATAAATCCTCTTTGTTTCCAAATTTTCCTGTGGCATGGCACTCTCCGAAGGCATATCACAAGTCTGTGCAGATGTTAACTGATTTATCTGTGCTTAGTTTACAGGCTTTGGTTATGGCAATTAATATGACTATGCTTGTGCACTTAGTCTGGGCTAATTAACACTTAGTCACTTATTAACAGTTTACTTTCTGTAGTAACTGCAAAGCCCATGATGCCATGTCCACTTAGGTAATATGAAGAACTGTCAACGCATAGATTCACATTTGGATTTTCAAAGGGATATCTTGGAGGTCTTCTCCTATTTTTCCAGATTCTTGTACAACTTCTATGCAGTCGTGATGCAGCAGTCCTTCGTGGGGTAGTGGAAGTAAAGAAGCCGGATGTAAAATGTTGCAACTTTGCAGTGTAATGTTGTCAGTTGTTGAGTGTTGCTTCATATTTATGAAGGCATTGAAGCGACAAAGCTTGATCTATGTGATTTGTCAAGATTGTTTCAACTTGTGGGGTACTTGAACTTCTAGGGGGTGTCCTAGGACTATATTTTTCACTTTGTCTATTAAAGCAGCTGCAGCAGCCACAGTACACATGCAAGGGATAGATCCTTGCATGACTCATCTAATTGCATAGAGTAATATGCTACAAGCCTTGGTTGCCCCCTCAGTTCTTGTGTCAGTACCCCAGAGGCGGTTGCTTCTCTTTCGTGTACGTATAAGGTGAAAGGTTTATCATATTTTGGAAGCCAAGTGCAGGGGCTGTCAATAAGGCTCGTTTAAGTTTTTCAAAGGCAGTCATCTGGTCCACGCTCCATGGCAAAGGTTCTGCTTGATCTTGGTGTATACTGTTTAGGATTGGCTTTGCTAAGTCTCCTAAAGCAGCAATCCATGGTCTACAAAACCCTACAGCTCCTAAAAAGCCTCACATCTGTTTTTTAGTTTGTGGCCAGGCAGTATTTTGGATTGCTTGGATGCTATCTGGGGATAAAGTTGAGTTCGGGTCCAAGTAAGTTTCCCTGACATCCAAGTAAAGGCAAAAATATATTGGGAATCCGAATGAATGGGGATGCTAAAAAATGCTGCGCTTGAATCGATTACAGTATAAAATTTAGAATTTGGAGGGGTTCAGGTAATAATAGTTGATGGATTGGGCGCTACTGGGTGGGGTATTTCTACCCACTTTTTGATGGCTCTTAGATCCTATACGAATCGGTAGACAGGTTTCCCATCCGGGCATGGTTTAGTTTTTTTTGATGGGTAGAATAGGGGTGTTACATGGTGACTGGCATTCTTTTAATATCCCTTGGAGTAAAAAACTTTGGATTAGGGGTTTTACCCCTTCAGTGGCTTCATGCAATAATGGATATTGTTTGAGTGAAGGTGGGAGATCCTCTTTAGTTCATAAGATAATCGGTTTTGCGCATTTTAGGAGTCCTACTTCAGTGGGATCCCACCCCCAAATACGGGGCAGGAGTTTTTGCAGTTCTTTTGGTAGGGTGAAGTCTCTGGGGCCTTCCTGTAGTGCAGCAACTAATTCAGATAAATTCTTGGTAGGTATCTGGAGCTGCATGCCCTGGGGGGAACACTTTAAATTTGCCTGCGCTTTGCAGAGTAAATGTCTCCCTAACAAATTTTTCTACTATTTTCAAGTCGTATAAAAGAATGTGTAATTGATAGGGACCCTATCTGGAGGGGCGTCTCTTCTGAAAAGGGTATGTGTTGGGGACTTCCTTCAATTCCCAGGATGTATTTTTCTCCCACGGTGTTAATGTTTTGTAGTCATTTGTTTAGAGCCGAATGCATAGTGCCCATATCTATTAGGCACAAATAATTTCCCCCCACTTCACCCTAAGGGTCAGTTGGAGATCTTGTTGTGGGTTTATAGTATTTAAAGTCATGTGGGCATTACTCATGGTTGCTGCATAACAGGTTCCCAGTAATTGTCAGTCTTGGGTACAATTATGTTCTTGTGCAGGTGCAGGGGAATTGAATTGGGAAGTCACGGTTATAGCCTGTAGTGTCAGAGGAAAACAGGGCTTAAAGGGGCAATCTTTCTTCCGTTGTCCTAATCACCCACAATAGTTGCAGCAATCGGCTTGGGGAATTTCAGGGGAAAAAGTCCTCGCGGTTTATGGCATCCTTGCCCTTGGCCCCTCCCTCTGGGGAAAAAGGGTCCTGGACCCCTAAGGGCTACAGCTAGCAAGGAAACTTCTTCCTCCCGTAAGTTTTTTCCTCAGTTTCTCCTGTTTATACTCCCTGCCATTAAAGACAAAAGTTGCTATACTAACAATTTCATCTATCCCTTTCTCTTGCCATCCTGGAGAATGTCTGGAAAAATATTTGCAGATGTCAGGAGCAGCTTGGTAAACAAAAAGTGAAACAGTAATGATCAATTTTCAGGGTTGTCCCCTCCATACATTCTAATTTGTTTAGCTAATCAAGCTTAGAAATCGGATGGGTGCTCTGTCAACCCTTGCTGGCATTCCCTCACTTTACTCCAATGTGTTGGTTTTTGTCCTGCTCACTCCAGGGATTCTAAAAGTCCATCTCTACCTTGTCTCAAGGTGTTCCTCCCTGTTTCTGTACTATGATCCCATCCTGGGTTGGCCGTTGGCCACAGTCTTCTCCCAGCAGCTTCTGCAGCCCATCTTGGATTATGCTCCCAGATTTGTATACGCTCCTCTGGGATAAACACTGATTAATAACTGTTGGACGTCTGTGCAAGTTGGATCTTATGCTCTGAGGATGCCCGAAATGGTCTGGACTACCTTTTCTGGGTCATCTCTGAGCCTGGGCATCTGTTGTTGCCGTAACACTAAATCATTAGGGCTAAAAGGAACACTAACAGTTCTGAAAGTCAGATGTCCGGGAACCTGCCTGGGTCCTACTACAGCTTGTTTTAGAGGAGCCCTCCAGTGCTCAGCGCTGTACCTGCCCCCATGCTCAGCACTGTCTCTGTCCCCACGCTCAGAGCCATACCCATCCACCACGCCTGGCACCTTTCCCATCCTAGCATCAGTGCTGGCCCCATCCCTGTGCTCGGCACTGGCCCTGGCCCCATACTTGGCCCTGGCCTCCACGCTCTGTGCAAGCCCTGACCCCCAGCTGGGCCCCGGCGCCCCATTCAGTGAGGTCCCCAGCCCCATGCTCAGCAGCACCCATGTCCCACGCTGGCATGGTTTAACCCTGGTAGGCAGCTAAGCCCCACACAGCCGCTCGCTCACTCTCCCCCACAGTGGGATGGGGGAGAGAATCAGAAGGGTAAAAATGCAAAACATCATGGGTTGAGATAAAGAGAGTTTAATAAGGAAAACAACAAAACAAAACAAAGAAAACAAGCGATGCAAAAACCCACAATTGCTCACTACCAGCCAACCAATGCCTAGCCAGTCCGGGAGCAACAACAGCTCACAGTTTTATTGCTGAGCAGACATCACAAGGTATGGGATATCCCTTTGGTCATTTGGGGTCAGCTGTCCCGGCTGTGTCCCCTCCCAACGTCTTGTGTACCCCCAGTCTACTCGCTGGCAGGGGCTGTGTGAGAAGCGGAAAAGGCCTTGACACCGTGCATGCACTGTTCAGCCATGGCTAAAACATCGGTCTGTTACCGACACTGTTTTGGTCACAAATCCAAAACAGCACCATATAAGCTACGATGAAGAAAGTTAACTCTATCCCATCCAAAACCAGCACACATGCTCAACGCTGTCACCAACTCCACGCTCAATGAGGTCCCCATCTCTGTGCTTGGTGCCACCCCTGTCACACGCTTGCAACGTCCCCAAACCCCAAACTTTTCAAGGTCCCCACCCCTTTGCTCAGTACATCCTAGTCCCCACTCCTAGTGCTGTCCACATCCCCATGTTCCTGTGCTCGCCACTTTAGGCGTGCCTGCAGTCAACAAGGTCCCTCTCAACACACGTAAGGCTGCCTTTCACAGAATGCCAGAATGGTTGAGGTTGGAGGGCACCTCTGGAGACCACCTAGTCCAAGCGCCTGCTCAAGCAGGGTCCCCTGGAGCAGGCTGCCCAGGCCCTTATCCAGCCAGGTTGGGCCTGTCTCCAAGGACGGAGACTCCACAGCCTCTCTGGGTGACCTGTGCCAGCACTGCAGCCCTGTACGGGTGCAAGAGCAGCCGCCCCCGCGACTCGGGTGCCGAGGTGGCCATGTCACAGGGGGTGGCAGGGAGCCGAAGGCGCCCTTGCCCATATTGGGCAGACTGGTGGTGGCGATGTTGCAGCGGCCACTGTGACCCGTTGCCAAGGCCTGGATAAAGGGCTGCTGGGCTCCGGCCGTGCATCAGTGCAACCTGGTGATGTGAGGAGAGGGCAGGGGAGGAAGGGGCTTGCCTGGGCCTGCCGGGGGAGGAGGGGAGCCTCACACCTCGGGGCTCTGGGGCCTGTGCGGCAAGCTCACCGCATCCCACTGCTCCCTCAGGGTTGGCAGAGGAGCGTCTGGAGGAGAAACCCCGGCATTGCTGGGGCAGAGGCTCTCCAAGTGCTYGCTGTYRAYRTGCACCATGTTYRCAATGAAGCAGCAGGACYCCGACTCGAGGGAGCAAGGTGAGAGCGAAGTATCCCTTCCCACAGCTCCCTATGGCTGGCAGAGGGGTTGTCGGGGCAGTCTGCACACGGCCAAGACCGGTGGCAGGGGAAGGCAGGAGCTCCCCAACCGCCCTGGGGCAGGGTCCCTTCTCAGCAACTGGGGCCGAGGCTGAGCTGTGGGCACCTGTTGGGGCACCCGTGCCTGCCATGCTCCCTTCCTTTCCAAAGGCCCCAGCCTTGCCCTTCAGCCAGCTAGGCAGGGACAGAGCAGGGCCTTGGCGGCGATCCCGCAGGGACACTTCCCCCAGCCCCACAGAGGTGCTCATTCCCAGCGGCATTTGCTCTCTCTCCTCCAGCATGCATGCTGTGTCGCCGGGCAGAGGCTGACCCGGCTATCTGTGGGTGCAAAATAGTGAAGAAAGGGCTCTGTGCCCACACGTATTGTGTGGTGAGTTCTCCCGGGGCTCCCTCTGGCTTTCTGCCAGGGATGGTCCCTTCCTTGCTGACCTAATGAGGTCCCGGCCTTCTCTGGTCTGCAGTTTCTTGCCAGTGGGCTTCTTCTGCAAGAGAGCAGGAATGGGTTTCTCACTGAGGACACCAGACGCGCAATCCAGGATGCAGCCCAGAAGGTGAGGACCTGGCAAGAGCAGGGAGGTTTGCACCAGGAGAGGCTTGCAGGAGCTCCGCCTGGACCCCAAGAAAGAAATCTCAGCCCTTCCAGCAGCTCTGGGACAAACGCCTGCTCCCAGCTGCTCCACAGAAGCTCCGCACAGGCAAAAGCCTCATGCGCCAGGCAGATCTGCAGGGCGCAAGCCAGCAGTGCCTGCGCCCTGCCCGGAAGCGTGGGGCTGGCCACACAGGCCCTGAGCCTGCCGCTGAGGGGGGCTGCTGTGCTCTTTCCAGCGCTGCTTCGTTTGTGGCGAGACAGGTGCTGCCATCACCTGCCGAGAGAAGGGGTGCGACTGCAGCTTCCATCTCCCCTGTGCCTCACAGGGTGAATGTGTCACTCAATTCTTCGGGCTGTACAGGTAAGGGCTGCCGGCCCTTGCACAGGAGCCTCCCCGTCTTCAAGCTCCCTCCTGCCAGCAAATGAGGAACCCACAGACCCACAGGGACACTTCCCAGCACCCTGCCACAGCCACAGCCAGAGCCCGGACAGGGTCTGGGGCTCCTTCACACCTCTTCTGTCCTCCTCGCCATCGCCAGGGAAGGACTCAGCACTTCTCACTTCACCTCGCCCATCCCTTCCATCTTCTCCCCAGGTCCTTCTGCTGGCAGCACCGCCCGGAGCAGGCAGTGCAGGCCAACCCAGAGCAGAACAGCACCTGCATCATCTGCCTGGACCTCGTGGAGGACAAAAAGTCCTACCGCACCATGGTGTGCCCAGCATGTCAACATGCCTGGTTCCACCGGAGCTGCATCCAGAAACAGGCTATCCACGCTGGCATCCGCTTCTGCTGCTTGCGTTGCCAAAGCAAAGATCAGTTTGTGATGGAAATGCTCACCATGGGGATTCGAATCTCCAAGAGGTTGTTTCTTCTCTTCCCACTCACAAGACGTCAGGCGCAAGTGTGGTGCCAGGCCAGGGACTGCCCTGGCAGGCCTGGCCTTCTGCTGTCCCCTGACTCTTGTCTTCTGCTTCATGGAGGAGCTGGAAACGGGGTGGGAAGAGCAGGGACAGCTGGGATCTGCCTGATGCTGGGGCAGCAGGGGCTCAACGCTTTCTCTTCCTTCTCCAGCAGACAACCATCACGGGAGAGTGACCAAGCCTTCGGACTGGTATATCAGAGGCACATCTGCTGCAGTGCCAGCAAGTGCCTTTGTCCGGGAGGCAGGGAGCAGGCAGAGGAAGAGGGGTAAGTTGCCAAAGCAGCAATCTAGGGCTCTGCATGGGATCTCTGTCCCGCCATGTGCTCGGGGAGGAAGGACTAAGGGTTCTGCCGGGCAATCCCTTGCTTGTGTCACTTTGTCCTCACAACCAGCAACCGGTTTGCTTCCTCAGGTCCTGGCAACTGCTCCTGTGCAGCTCCTGCGCTGCCAAAGGCATCCACCGACGCTGCTCCTACTTGAGGAACAGTGCAACCATCTGGGAGTGCAACTGCTGTGCTGGCCTGGGCACTGGTAAGGGGCAAAGCACCCGGGTGCCCCTGCACTGGGGCCAGGGACCAGGCTAGGCCTGGTAGCAAGGGCTTAGGGTGGGCTTGGCTCCAGGAGGGCTGTGGGCACCACGATGGCCTCTCCTGCCCCAGGGCCGGGTGGCCATGCTGCTGACCTTCCTGCCTCCCCTCACAGCCTCTAGTGACAATTCAGAGCTTGCCAGCCCCAGCACCGCCAGCCAGGCGGCATCGAGGCTGTCCCATGGCTCCCTGGTGTATCAGAGCAGCAGGCCCAGCACCATCACCCAGGCACCACTGGGGCCATCCCGCATCCCCCCAGTGCCTGAAAGAAGCCGCTGCTCCAGCCACCCTGGGCCAGACCGGATCCGACACCGCTCACGGTTACAGCGGCGGGCGCAAAAGCCATACAGCCGGCCTGGAAAACACCACGGGACTAGCTGTGTGCCAGCCCCAAATGCTCAGCCCAGCAGCCCCAGCACTGCCTGGCAGATGACACTGKGGCTCTTACTTGGCGCTCTGGTGCTCAAGAGGAGCAGCTCCGGCTCCACCAGGCAGGCAGCATCAGAGCTGTCCTGTAGTGCTCTGGCACTCGAGAGCAGCAGCCGCTCCAAACACCCTGGGCCAGACTGGATCTCACACCGCTCACGGTTACAACGGCAGATGCAAAAACCATACAGCCGGCCTGGAAGACGCTGCTGACCAGTCATGCGCCAGCCGCAAGTGCTGGCCCTCATTGCCCAGCACAATAAAGTTGGCTGCTCGTCTCATCTGCACTGGGAGATCCCACACTCATTTGTCAGTCCTTCTCCTCTGCCTTTCTCGAGGGCAGGATTAGGGGACGGGACTGGAGGGTTGTCTTCTCCCCAGTCAACTCCCACTGGTTGGCAGTGCTTTCCCCAGACCTTCCTCCCTACGGGCTGGCCTTGGCTGGCCTCCCAGCACCTTGGCCACGTACTTCAGGCCTTGCTGGCCCCAGGAGGCTGCTGTTCAGTGTCACTCCGGAGCAGCGCTTTCCCCCAGTGGGATGTTCACACGCACCCTCCTTGAGCCCCATCTGCACCCGCGGTCCCTGCCCCTTCCCCACTCCCCTGTGACAGCTCTTCCCCACCTCTGGGCGCAGCTCCGCCACCCCCCAGGGCACTCCCTGCCCCAGGGAGGGCAGCCTTGCCCAGGATGCCCTGACTGGGCCCCAGCACCCTGGCATGTCCCGGGGAGCGGTGGTAGTGCAGCCAGGCTGGGGGTGAGGCTGCCGTCGGACTTGGGCCACCCTGGGCTCCCTGCTCTGGCCTCCATTCCCTGTCCTGGCTGAGCTGGGGGGGCCGGCCTCGGCCGGGGGCTGCCCCTGCTGCCATGACATGGCCTCAGCCCACCGGCTGCTTCCTGGGGTAGCCGTGGAGGAAAGAGGCTTTAGACCCTTCCCAAGTCCAGCTGAAGCTCAAGAGGTTTTCTGCCAGTGGAGTTGCTTTAGCACTTAGATCACTTGGCAAGGTCTCTAACTTTTCTTGGGTTCACCTTAGTTTCTGCTCTGTATGAGGTTGTTGGCAAGCATTGAATTTGCACAGCCTGTGCTCCTGTTGAATCGTCTTGTTGCTTTTTGTCACAAAGTGGTTTGTCAGACAACTGTCTGGTGAACAAGGCTTCCAGTGATGGTTTGCTATCTGGATATTCCAAAACAGGAGAGGGATGTACGTTAACATTTTTAAGCTGGATGGAAACAGCAGCTTGAATTTATTAAATGTCTTGGCACATGTCAGATCAGCTCTGATAGCATCTTCTGCATTCTAGTGATACTGGGTAAGATCACGAGTCTTTAGTCTCGTGCTAGGTTTTCACCTGCAAACAATTCCATGTACTTCTTCCTGCATCTGCTTTTGTCCCTATAAAACCAACAGCTGGTCTCTGGGTCTTTTGCTTTGTAGTCAATGATATTATTTTGTAGTTTAGTTCATCTGCATTTCTTTCTCTCTCACTCCTTCTCTGTTTTGGATAGCTGAATAATCTAATAACCTGTTAAAGAGAAGATTAACCAGGTGCATATTCCTGTACTAAAGACTACAATGTAGGAGAGAAAGGCAGAAGTGTCTCATCAGGACACATGTAAAAATGCAATGTCATTGACAGTTTCAGCCGTGTTTGGCAGTGGTGGTTGCTGTAGCCCTGTGCTAGCTCAGTGCTTCTAGCTCAAACTCGGCGAAAGGGTGCCTGTGAGTTTCTTGCTTGGTTCTGCCTTGCCTTTGGTTGGTGTGGGGTCAATGTGGTTGGCTGGAGTGTGGCTTCATGCCTTACCTGCTAGGCTGATCTGTCTGCTTTGGGAAGATTTTGAGCTGTTGGACAGGTGGGACCGAGAGCAGGGAAGGCATCTGGCTTTGGGCTCTTGTGTGATTTCATTAGTGCAAGGACGCTGACTACTTTTTGGCTTATCCCTGTTGTTCAGTCCAGGTACATCAGCATCCAAGAAAGGGAGAAGTCTAAAGGCAGCATCCTCCCCAGCAAGTTTTGTTCTAGGCGACTGTCTGTCTGATGTCCACTTTGGAACTGGTGCCTGTGAAGAATGATGTTGAGAGGTGCTGGGACTGCTTTCTTGAGGAAGAACTACAGGCTGAGCCCCGGGCAGAGAAGTCCAAGCTCACAGGGAGAGGCCTGCACAGGCTGTGTAGAAGATGGACCGTTGTGGATCACGCTGAGCGCCCCTTGCCTCACTTGAGATCCATTGCSTTCCCGTTGCTGATACAAGGCGTGGTGGGGCTGAAACTGAGCAAATCCCTGAACTGAGATGAGTTTTGAGGGGGCCATTCCTGTAGTACCAAGGACTCCACCAGAAGCTCATGTCACAGTGCCCTTTCTTCAGCACACAGCGCTGCGTCGTGAGCCTGGAGAATGTCCTGTTGCCTGTCTTTGTCCCATCTGATTCAGGGACTTCCCCTTCCAGGTCAGACGGCTTCTCAAGTTCTCAGATGAATCCTTTCCTGGGAACTTTTGATACCTGCTAGGCAGTTTGTTTTCTCTTGAACTGACCAATCCAGCAGAACTGTGATTATGAAACCACAGATCTGGTGTTTGAGAGCTTGTTGCACTCAGAAATAAAGCAGGCTGCATCAATGTGACTCTAGGGATTGTTTTGCACAATGAAAGCTAAAGTGAGGCATACATCATTAAAGGCGGCTGTGGGTTAGACTAGATGAGCTACATCTGCAAGCCTTCCTACCTCAACATCTTCTCTAGTGTGGTTAAGAGATGTAGGTACATTAAATGTTCCGGGTATGAACAGAGGACATCAGGGATTGCAGTAGTGATAAGATTTTTTTTTTTTTTAAATGAAATTGGATTCCAGCCTTTGAAGTCACTTTGTCTGGCAGTAGTACAGCAGGATTCCTGAGGGTGCAGTTGTGCAGTTCCATCTGTGGGAACCAATTTATAGCCTCCCATTTGCTATGGAAGAGCAGCTGAAATTGGAAATAGCCCTTGTTGCAGAGATGCACCCCATAATGCTGGATGCYAGGGTTGTTAGTGAAGACAGTAAGATGAATGACTTCTTGAAGCTGTGTTTTCCACTGTATTATCTGCACACTTGAACATCATTTTCCCATAGTTACCAATTTCTTGCTTGTACATGAAATTAATGCTTGAGTTTACCTCCTGACTCCCTAAGCTTATTTTCCTCGTTTTTTACCAAAAGATTGTGAAAATCAATTCACAATCATTCAGCAGGCTGCTGAATTATTATCTGCATCACGTCTTTACCAATGCTGATGGGTACCAACCTGCAGCTGCTTACAGGAATTGCACTTCTCACAGACTAGATGGCAAGTGATGCTGTATCAGTCCCCAGATATGCAACACTGTGGGGAAAGGAAAGATCTTTTAGTGCCATGCAGTGATCTTTCTTAAAAGCACAGCAGCACCGAGTTAACAGAAAAGACTCTTAGGTCTTCAGAAGACTCTTAGGTCTTGTCCTTCAATGGCTTTTTGAAATTGCAGGACTTGCCAGGAAGGATTCTTCAAAAATTTCTGCATGCAAAACCCCATATACACAATCACTAGGCAATATTTCTGAAATAAATCAGCAAGTAGGCATTTGCCTTATGGTTCCTGTTCCCCCTCTACTTGTAAGGAAGTGCAAAATGCGCAGGTTTTTAGGTGCAGTAATGAAAAATAGGTCGTCAGTGCCCTGTAACCCAAATGCAAGGCTATTATTGATATATGGAATATCATACATTTCTCAGGCTGTGGAACTGTTGGTACTTTTATTATTAAGAGTCATCAAAGGAAAAGAAATACAGAATTCCTGCTTAGCGTCTGTTTTCTTCTGTTTGTTTTCAGTTGTCCCTCACCTTGTAGCCCAGAAACTTGTAGCTTTGGATGAGAAACATTTCCCTTGCATTTAGCTCTTTTGCAGAGGTTCCCCTTGCAGAACCTCAGACAGGTTCAGGCAGGTGCCAGTGTTGTAGAGCGAGGCAGGTGTGTAGCTCCTTCCATAACTCCTCCATGCTAGCTGCTGATTAAGCTGCTTTGCTGAAGGCACAATCTCTCATACCAACCAAAACTGCTTCTTTGATTCCACTTCTTTGCATCTTCACACCCACAGGGAATAACTAGCAACTCTCACAGTAAAGGGAGCTCCTGCTGGGGTCCCTCACAGCCCTGCAGCACGACCTGTGTTGTTTCCTATATCCTTGGAAGACTTGAAAAGGGAAAGAGCATGAGGTGGCAATGTTTGCCACTGTTAGGAAGCTATTTAGAGCAATGTAAGCAGAAGGTGGCTGGGAAAGAGCCACCCTGCTACAGCCACAACCATTCAAATAGTGGCTAATGCTAAGCTGTGAAGCCATGCTATTTCAGGCCCCCATCGTCAGAGGCTTTCTCGACTCCACTGGATGAACCCCCCAGCATCATGGTCTGACATCCTGGCTGGTGCTGCCTGGAGCTGGAGGACTGCAGGACTGGGGCCTCTCTGATGTCCTTCCCAACTTGAATGAACCTATAAGCCTGTGATTTCCCTGCTCTTTTTTTCCACGCTGCTCCCCCCCCCGCCCTGCATCCACCCAGATCCATCCCATTCATCCGCCTTTGGTCCTTCCCAAGGAAGACCCTGTGCATGATGTTCAGGATGCCTGCAAGACATGCATGCAAGGCCTGCACGATTGAGGAGGCCTGCTGTTCATTTTCTTCATTCTCCTCCTCCTCTTTTTCGTGTTCCTTTTTTTCTTTGTCCTCTTCCGCTTGTTCCTCCTGTTCCTCCTGTTCCTTTTGTTCCTACCGTTCATCCTCCTGTTCCTCCTTCTGTTCCCCCTCTTCCTTTTCCTTCCTCCTCCTCATGTTCTTCCTCTTCCTCTTTCTCCTTTTCTTGTACCTCCTCCAACTCCTGTTCTTCCTCTTCCTTCTCCTCCTGTTCTTTCTTCTCCTTCTTCTCATACTCTGCCTCCTTCTCCTTTTCTTTGTCATGTTCATCCGCCTCCTTTTCCCCCTCCTCCTCCTCTTATTCCTCCTCCTTTTGTTATTCCTCCTCCTCCTGTTCTTCTAGTTCTTTCTCCTACTTCTCCTGTTCTTCTTCCTCTTCCTGTTCCTCCTCCTGTTCTTCCTCCTCCTGTTCTTCCTCCTCCCAATCTTCCTTTTCCTCTTCCTCCTCCCCCCCCATTCCTGTTTATTCTTGTCTTGTTCTTCCTTCTCATCTTTTTTCTTGAACTCCTCCTGTTCTTCCTGTTCTTCCTTTTCCTCCTCCTCATGCCCCACTAAATCTAGTTTAAAGATCTCCGTATAAGTCTGGCCAGCCTGCAACCTAAGTAGCATTTACATATAGGAAGTAATCTGGATTTTTTCCCCCCTCCCCTCAGCCCAGAGGATCCCACATAGCTGTCCTCAGACTCAAAGGCAGAGAGAAATCCACAGAAGAGCAGTGGCCAAACAGCGAGCACAGAGGCAGCTGTAGCAAAAAGCACCTGAGCCTGAGGATGGCAGGGAGCATGCTGATGTGCAGACAGGTAGGATGCTGAAGGGGTTTTAATTTCATCTAAATGCAAAAACTCGTGGATCCAGCCGCACGTACTACATTCAATTCCTGATGCAGTTGGGAACATCAGCTTGGGTTAAGGTTCTCTAATCCTTGCCATTAGAACACCCTATAATTAGCTGCTTTTAACACTAACAAACTAAGCTAAGGAGGGTGACCTTTTTCCAGAGGTTCAGTGACCTTTCCTCAGGTTTCAGCGCACACTCTGGGAAACAAGCCAGGGCTCCTTTCTTTACTCTTTCCAGATGTTCATCACACATGGCCTGAGGTTTGTGAACATTCCTACAGCTTGGGCCCTGCTGAGCCTGCTCCACTGCTGCCCAGCTGCACAGAGGCTTTTCTCCACTGAGATAGCATTTGACCTGGTCTGGTGTGGAAGTTTTGGTCTCGTGCCCTTCCTACTGACAAGTGCAGATCATCTTGTGTACTCAATAGCCCTTATTTTATGATTCTATGATTTTCTGAGGAAGGTTTCTTACCTCTGCTGTAGGAGACGGGTACAATTCCCATCAAGCAGACGCATTTAAGATGTGCTGTTTCCTCAAGGGCTTTTGTGGCAGGGGTGGGAAGAGAACATGGTTGTCCTGATCCAATAGATTGTGTGTTCCCTGTTCTGCCTTTTCCTCTCAGAAAGATCAGGTGATGAAGAAAGAGACATGTTTTCAACACAGATGGTTAGCAAATGGGTTCTCATTGTCCTTCTATTGCATTTGCCTTGTCACCACTGACTCAACCAGAAACTGTTTGTTCTTCTTCATGCTGAGACCTAGCAGTCTGACATCTTCTGAGCGACATACCGTTTTAGTAATCCTTCCCAAGGAGGGCAGCAGGGGTTGCAGAGCACATGGCATCAGAGGGCTGACAGAGACAACCGATGTCCATTTTCTGTTGGGGTGTAGTTTTTCCCTTTTTTACTTCACAGAAGTCATGTTCCCGCACGTTCTTTGGATCTAGTTTACCCTACTGAATYATCAGGTGTAGTCGTGACTTTTAAAGCTCAGCCAACCTCAACACGTGTCATTCCTCATGCTTTTGCTTTCCAGAGCTGCACTCAGAAGAGCCTGGTGACCATGGAATAGAGGTGGATGTGGCACGCCAGACAGGTGTGCCTCCTGAAAGACCCCTGCTTTGCTCTCCACCCTGGCAGAGCCAGGAGGAGCCATAGCCAGCAAGCAGAAGGAGGAGAGGTATGAGGCAAATCCAGGCTCACGAATCCTGTGTCAAGGCATCTCATAAGCAAAATCAGTTTTTGCTGCAAAACCAGGGTAGACACGTATAGGAACTGCTCCTCACAGAAAATATAAAAAACCCCGCTCTGAATTCTACTGTGAGGTTAACTGCAAAATTAGCAAAGGTGCTTCTCTTTAGGCATTGGTTGTTCCTCTTTCAGCTCAAAATGACAATGTTTAGGAATACTGTGCCCTATAACAGTAGAATGCAGCGGGAGAGGAGTTGGGAAGGGGGCTGTGAGCAGCAATAGAGTTCAGGTGAGCAGCAAAACCCAGTTATCTTTCATGGAAGCAATCACATTCTGGTAAACTTCCATGATTAGATGTCTGATCAAGAGCACAAACCTGACAGCATTTTCCTTCTCTACCTGGTGCAGTTGCAAGTCAAGGAGTGACAAATGTCACTTTGTCCTAAACAAATACTCACAAGGCTCAGAAATACAAAAAAGCATTCTCTTGCCTAATAAGCTTAGTAGTCAGTGAATAATAAGAGTAATACCCAATTAGTAGTCAACAGAAAATGCAAGCCGCCTTCTATATAATGATTATTTATAATAATATAATCTTATTTATAATAAAAATTGTCACCATTATAATAATTATTATCCACCTTTATAATAATAATTATTCACCATTGATCAACCTTATCCTTTTCTTTTTTCAATCTTTACCTAGACCAAATGCGATATAGAACATGAATGCTGAAAAGGGCAGAAAATCCTGGAAAACTGTCAGCTTGTCCCAAGGCTAACCGTCATCTTTCTCTGCAAGCCCAATAAAGCAATGTGTCATTAGATCAGTGCATGCTAAGGCAGCAGGAGAGGCTCAGGCCTGTCATAAGACACTTGCCTTACAGACTTACCAGGAAGAAAACTGGCATGCCAAGGAATAAGTTTCCCTCTTGTCCATGGGAGTTTTGCAGCTTTGTAGTTGAATACCAGCCTGCATTCGAACTCTTCCTCATAAGAACGTTTTGGGGTTTTTTTGTTTTGCATGAGACTGGAGGGGTTGGATAATACAAATACTGATGTACTTTATTTTATGTGGATTGATGAGTTGCACAATGTCATCACTCTTCCAAATCCAGGTCAAAGACATACCAGCTGGAGGCTGAATGTTTTACATGCAGCATTGTCTTGTCAGGCTCCTTGCAAATGCCAGCAGACACAAGAGCTGCAGAAACAGGAGGACCCCTCCAAGAAAACTGCAGCTGAGGCATTTGCTCAGCATCAGACATGTAGACGTGGCACTTAGGGCCATGGTTTAGTGGCAGACTTGGCAGTGTTAGGTTTACAGTTGGACTCAGTGATCTTAAGGGTCTTTTCCAACCTAAATGATTCTGTGATTCTATGATTCATTTCATGGCTGATATTGTTGACTCAGTCGGGAACAATCTTCGTGAGAGCGACTGTTCCTCTGACCCAGTTAAGAGAGGTTTATAGGATTTTATTCCTCTTTTTATATGTGAACATAGCAATGTAACATGGACAATAACACAAAACACAATTGACAATCTTGTTTTCTTAATTTGATGTACCAAAAGGAAACTTAATTTACTTATTCCTTTACATTTGTTGCTGGGCAGAGTGGTTTTGTTTTTAAACAATGCCAGTTTGAAAACTAACATTTCTGGTAATCTGTAGCTTTCTTGTTGGGTTTTGGGGATTTGGCGGGGGCGGGTTGTTGTGGTTTTCTGAGAAGAGCTGCTTTCATATTCCTCTGAATTAAGTGGCTGGTTAGCACAAGCAGGCCATGTAGGAAGAATCTGTATTGTAATAAATGTATTTKGGCTGGCCAGACAAAGAGGTCACAGTTTTGAGAGTCTTTCTGCATCTTTATTAAGGATTACCAGAGCAAGGCAGAAATGAGTCAACACTCGATGTTACTGTTGCTTAACTCCAGAGCGATTCCTGAGGTTGAGGGGGCTCTGACCCAGCTCCATAAAGGTGGGGAAAGTCAGAAAATAGTCAAGAGTTAAAACAGCTAACTTCTCCTGAGAGGTTTCATTTGGTTCCTGCAAAGGGAATCTCTATTAGCAAGGATGGTCATCCCTAATGATTGTAACAAAATGAATCACAGAATCATAGAATACCAGGTTGGAAGGGACCTCAAGGATCATCTGGTCCAACCTTTCTTGGCAAAAGCATGGTCTAGCTAAGATGGCCCAGCACCCTGTTCAGCCAAATCTTAAAAGTGTCCAATGTTGGTGAATCCACCACTTCCCTGGGGAGATTATTGCAGTGGCTGATTGTTCTCATCATGAAAAATTTTCCTCTTGTGTCCAACTGGAATCTCCCCAGGAGTAACTTGTACCCATTACCCCTCATCTTTTCCATGTCACTCCTTGTAAAAAGGGAGTCTCCGTCTTCTTTGTAGCCACCCTTTAAATACTGGAACATGGTGATAAGGTCTTCCCTAAGCCTTCTTTTCTCAAGGCTGAACAAACCCAGTTCTCTCAGCCTTTCCTCATATGTCAGGCTTCCCAGTCCTTGGATCATCTTTGTGGCCCTTCTCTGGACCTTCTCCAGCCTGTCCACATCTTTTTTGTATAGCGGGGACCAAAACTGAACACAGTATTCCAGGTGTGGCCTGACAATCGCTGAGTGGGATAATGACTTCTTTATCTTTGCTGGTGATGCCCTTGTTGACGCAACCCAGCATCCTGTTGGCTTTCTTTGCCGCAGCAGCACATTGTTCACTCATATCGAGCTTGTTCTCCACCAGGACCCCCAGGTCCTTTTCCGCAGAGCTGCTCCCCAGCCGCGTAGATCCCAGCCTGTGCTGCACTCCTGGATTATGTTTTCCCAGGTGCAAGACCTCACATTTGTCTCTGTTGAACTTCGTAAGGTTCTTGTCAGCCCACTCTTCCAGCCTATCCAGGTCTGGATAGCCAGCCGGGTGGCTCTCCCTTCCAAAGTGTCCGCTTCCCCACTCAGTTTGGTATCATCAGCAAACTTCATCAGGGTGAAGATCCCATCACACTTGATCCCATCATCCAGATCACTTATGAAGAGATTAAACAGTGTTGGGCCCAATATCGATCCCTGGGGGACCCCACTTCTGACAGGTTGCCAGTTTGAAAAGGAGCTATTTACCACCACCCTCTGGGTGAGGCCTGTCAGCCAGTTCCCCACCCACTGCACAGACCACTTGTCTAGACTGTAACGCATCAGTTTCTCTAGGAGGAGGCTGTGGGAAACTGTATCAACAGCTGTGGAGAAATCCAGGTAGACAATGTCCACCGCTTGCCCCACATCAACCAAGCAGGTTACTTTGTCATAGAAGGCGATCAGGTTTGTCAAGCACGATTTGCCCTTGGTGAATCCGTGCTGGCTTTTCCCAATCACATGCTTCATTTGACTTGTGATAGCCCCCAGAAGGATTCGTTCCATAACTTTCCCAGGGACTGAAGTAAGACTGATGGGCCTATAATTTCCTGGATCCTCCTTTAAGCCCTTCTTGTAGATGGGGGTGACATTAGCCTTCTTCCAGTCTTCTGAGATGTCGCCCGATCTCCATGACTTCTCAAAGATTATGGAGAGCCGACCTAGCAATGACATCAGCCAGCTCTCTTAACACCCTTCGGTGGATATTGTCAAGGCCCATCGATTTGTAGGGGTCAAGCTCCTGTAACAGTTCACATACCAACTCTTCCTTCACTGATGGTTGGTCTGTGTCTGCATCAACCTGGATTTTTGTTCCCAAGGCCTRGGGCCCAACAGTGCTGGTAAAGACAGAGGTGAAGAAAATGTTGAGAACCTCTGCCTTTTCAGCATTGTTGGTGACTAATTCACCTCTCCTGTTTAACAGTGGGCCAATATTTTCCTTCTGTTTCTGCTTGTTGTTTAGGTACCTGAAGAACCCTTTCTTGTCATTTTTGACATCTCTGGCCAATTTCAATTCAAGCTGAGCTTTTGCTTTTCTAACTGCATCTCTGCACACCCTGGCAATGCCCTTGTAGTTCTCAACGGGTATTCGTCCACTTTTCCATCTCTGGTACACTTCTCTTTTGGTTTTGAGCAGACTCAAAAGCTCACAGTTAAGCCAAAGGGTCTCTTGCTCTGCCCACTTCCTTTACCTTTAATGGGGATGAACTGTTTCTGTGCTTCCAGGAGAGTGTTCTTGAAAAACTCCCAGCACTCACTATCTTCCATGGAAGCTTCCCACAGAATCCCTCCCAGTTAAGCTCTGCACAAGCTAAAGTTTTTAGAAGTTTGCTCTTCCAAAATTTAAACCCTTTGTCTTAGTACTAACCTTCAGCGTGCTCAGCAGGATCCCAAACTCCACAATACTGTGGTCACTGCAGCCAAGGCTATCACTAACCGAGATATTACAAAGCAGATTTTCTTGGTTTGTGAGTAGCAAGTCCAGCAGTGCCTCATTCCTRGTTGGCACATCTAACATTTGTATGAGGAAGCAGTCCTCTAYRCATTCCAGGAACTTGATGGATGACATGTGAGCTGCTGTATTGTTCTTCCAACAAATGTCTGGGTAGTTGAAGAAGTCACCCATAAGAACCAGGTTCTGTTGACCTGAAGCTTGCTTAAGTGACCCAAATATTGCTTCGTTGGCCTTATCGTCTTGGTTTGGAGGTCGGTAGCAGATGCATACTGTAAGATCCCCCTTGGAGATGACCCCTCTGATCTTGACCCAGAGGCATTTGATAGGGCTTCTGCAATCGGCATAGTTGACTTCTATACATTCAAGGTTCTCTTTAACATAGAGCGTGACTACTCCTCCTCTTCTTCCCTGCCTGTCTTTACGAAACAGCCTATAGCCATCCATCATGATCCTCCAGTTATGTGAGTTGTCCCATGTTTCAGTTATTCCTATGATATCATAACTTTCTGACTGAGCASAGAGCTCCATTCCTCCTGTTTGTTCCCCAAGTTGTGTGCATACACTTGAGGTGGTTGGTCTTCTGGTTCTCTCTCTTTGTCTCTGAAGAGGGACAAAAGAGAACATGCACACAAACCTACCGTGATCCCAGTCCCTTGGTTTCCAGCACAGGGTTTTGGAGAGGCTTTAATTTTTCCATCACTGTAAGTAGCTCTAATCAGAAAATAAAAATAAAAGCTTGTCAGACATCTAGATTGGTCAGGAGGGAAAAAAAAAAATAAAAGAAACCCCATCATTGTCAGACTCTTCCCAGTGAAGAACTTGGGACACTGACAACTGGCTGCAGCTCCCTCCTTTCTGCTTGAGGAAAAATGTCTTCACTGACCTTAGGACCAGGGGGGCAGTGGGACAGGGAGAATAACAGGAGATGTGTTTTGAAACTGTATTACTGAGACCCTTCCTATAATAGCAAAGCTAATGTATTTTATCTTTCTTTACTAACTAGACATGGACTAATAATAATTCTTCCATTAGACTTCACATTTCAGACATACTAATAAGAAATTCTGGACTTTACATATACAATCTGTTTCCTTTTGGCCCTTAACAGGATTCTGAGCAGAAGCGATTTCTGATCCATGCAGGTCTTTCAGCAAGTTATACAGATGTGTAATTTCATGGGGCATGCTTTTTTGTCCTCTCTCATACCCTACATACTTAATGCGAGAAAGACCGTAGCCACACATTCTTCTCTTTTTTCCTTCTTCTTGTTAAAAAGAGTTGAGAAGTAAATGGAAAGGTTTTACTTATATTTACAGTTTTCAGGAGAATAGTCAAAATGTCTTTTGGATACAATTAGACACCCAACACACAAAACTAAACTAAACTGTCAGTTCCTGTATTCAGTGACTTCTGAGATTTGCAAGGCATGCTTGACTGTGTACAGACATCATTTTATCCTGAAAATGAGAAAAAGAAAATGTTTCCCCTACGTTGGCTGTTCAAGTAGAATTACTTTTAAGATTTTTTTTTTCCCCTCTTTTGAAATACATTGCTTTAGGTAAAGCTTAGCTTTACGGTCTGGGATAAAAATCACTCAAACTATGTTTTCTCATATTCTGGCCCTTTTTTTGTAACTGCCATGCAAAGACAGAATTCATTCCTCCCCCCCCACCCCCCCGCCTCTTCAAAGAGCACTGGAAAGAGAATGAAATACATCTGTTCATTATTACATGCAACAGCAGTTACTTGGACAATTAGAGAGAGGCCTACCTGTATGCACACTTTGCATCAGCTGTTTTAGTTGTTACACGGGCAACGTGGCTTGTGCTAGCCAATGCCTAGAGAAAGAAAAAGCATCTTTGTAAACTTTGCTCTGGAGACCACTGATTGCTGAATGAGCGTCCACACTTTAAAGAGCATCACTGAACTTTGATATACCCCTTGCAAGTAATTAATAAAAACCCTTATAAGGCAATTGCAGGTTAGTAATGCTTTGATTAATTTCACTGCCTACCACATTAATTTTTATCGAGGACCTTCTTTTGACTTTTCTAACATGTCATTATCTCTGGCAACCTCAGTGGCTAACCATGTAACAGAACTAAAAGAAATTGGCAAGGTTCCTTCAGTGGTGCCCTTTTCTTTATTTCATGTTAATAAAAAGCAACTGGAAGGTTTTACCCTTTACTTCCTCATCCCTTCCCAGTGCTTCTTCTGCCTCTGTGTAACACTACATAGTTAGGTAATGTTGGTTCTCCTGGTAAACTTTGTGGACAAGTCTACAGGCCTGCTGAGCCCAGCCTCAGGACCAGACCCACCAGCCGTGGAGCTGGTGATATTGGAGGTGTCTGAGGAGAGAACTCGAGCAGGGTCTGGTCACTGGGGCACAGTGGGACCTGCACATCTGAGCACACTCAGCACGCTGACATATCTGGTGTCCACATGGACGGGACAGAAGAACTGACCATGGACTGCTCTTCCAGACACGTTTAGATATAGCCCATGGAAATCTGGAGAACTAGTGTACCTGTGAGGTCAGAGATACTACATTTGACTCATGAGCAAAAGCAGAAAAGATGCATTGGTATTTCAACCATTTAGTTTTAAGTACTGTACTTACACAAATCTCTGTCATCAGAGACTCACCATCCACTCCAATCTTTCAGTCTCTGTCACAGTAGGTTCCTGAAGCAACACTTGTGAAGACAGGCCTTGTTTTACTTAAATTAATTTCTTAATCCACAAAGCAAAAAGGATAAATAACTCTCCCTAAGCATCCTTCTCATCTCAAAGACAAAGAAAGGTATTTTGAAATATATTCACACAATATTTATATACTATAGACCCAATACAAAATGTGCTTCTTGCTTTTTTAAAGTACCGAAGTACTGACTTCATTACTTCCTTGGAAAATGATATTTTCAAAGGACTGGGGTGATTAATAAATTAGGAAGAATTAAAACCAAGGTCCAGGTTAACAGTATGGTGATGTAAAGAGAAAGCAGTTAAGCTTTGCAGACTGTCAACAAAGGGGAGGAACACCTTTGGAAAATATCTAAACTCGTTCTGGCTGAACACAGCGGATCACATTAAGGCCAACGTGGAGTCTGACTCACGAGAAACTTCTCGGAGCATGTCAGATGACATAAAGGACAGACCACAAAGCCAGTCTTATCACAACTTTGCTCTGCAGCTGTGACTGAAGGATACGGGAGCCAGGCAGAAAAGGCCTTCCCTATCATCACAGGCTGCCTGACTGGGCTTTATGAGCACCTCTTCGCAGCTTTCCTCTTCCTGTGCTGAGCACCCCATATCACCCAGTCTGCCCAGCGGCTGAYGTGAGCGCCTGTGCACTCCCATACACAGTACTGCCTCCAAAAATACGTTCACCCTTCTGCACTTCTGCTCCCTCCACATGGCTGTAGAAGGAGGAAGTACAATAGTTTGCAGACACAGTAATTTGTTGGCAACGGCTGTACGTGGCAGGGATGCAGCATTCACAAGTATTTTGCTCTGCAGGAGAGGGAACCATCCCAGTGCACACAGGCAAAAGGCTTACATGCTGAGTAAAGCTGGGTTGTTTTTTTTTTAAAAAGTTTCATTTTCTGTCTTGTGACCCATTTGACAAAACAGACCCGTGACTTGCAAAGAGATGTAGCGAAGTCTCTCTTTGTTGTGGGAGTGTTTAGGCCAGAATCCCTTCCAAGCCAGAAAGCAGTGTTTTCCACTTAACTGCATCAGGATGAGCCGGGTTGGTCAGTTTTGCTGCACTCTGACTCGGCGGGTGTCACAGCCGCTCCTCGTGCCCCGCGTGTCAGTCCCTGGGGCAGCATACCACCGCGGCGCTCCCACGCCAGGGCAGCTCCCATAAGAAGCCCCAGGGTGCAGGACTAGCATTCCCTACGCCGGCACCGCCCAGCCTCGGCGCAGCCCCTTAGCACCTCCTGGCGCCAGGAAACACGGAACCAGTGTCGGAGAGGGCTGCTCCTGGCCGTGCCGGCCGCCCCAGCGCTGTGGAGAGACAGCCGCGATGCCCAGACAGGGCCATGAGGTGAGGGGCCTCYGCTGCACACGGCCCCGCCAGGGGGGGCAGGATGGGGCAGTCTCAGTCTCCCTCCCCTCCAGGAGCCCCGCCCTCCCGAGGTGACAGGTGGGGATGGGGTGCGCCAGGGGCGGTGCCTGGGGGAGGGGCGATGCCCCAGGGGCATGGCTGCGGTGGGGAGGCCGGGCTGTGAGGTCACAGAGCCCTGCTGTGCCACGCAGTATGTGCTATGTTTTGGATTTAGTGTGTGTGCTGTGTTTTGGATTTTTTAGATGTAGTGTGTAGTGCTGTTTTGGATTTAGGATGAGAAGAATGTTGGTAACACACTGATGTTTTAGTTGTTGCTAAGTAGTGTTTACATTAGTCAAGGCCTTTTCAGCTTCCCATGCTCTGCCAGGTGCACAAGAAGCTGGAAGGGAGCATAGCCAGGACAGCTGACCCAACTGGCCCATGGGTTATTCCATACCATATGATGTCACGCTCAGTACATAAACTTGGGGTTGGTTGGGGAGGGGCGATCGCTGCTTGGGGACGGGCTGGGCATCGGTTGGCGGGTGGTGGGCAGTTGTATTGTGCATCACTCATTTTGTATATTCTATTCATTATTATTATTATTATTAACAATCCTTTTTGGTGCCTAACGTGGGGCTCGAAGGGTTGAGATAACGACAGATCTGACCAAAGCATGTTAAAGCAAAATTTGTTATAAGCTTTCATTATATTGGTTTAATAGTTGCTGGTCACAATGTTGATTTATTGGCTCTCAAAGTTGTGCGGCTGGCTCTCAATGTTGTGTTATGTAATACCTTACTTGCAGTATATGTTCCATGTTGTGCTGTTTATCACTGCTCGGAACTGTGTCAAGGTTATCATTTTGCTGCACTGTGTAACACTGTTTTATGATAAGATAAAATCATTGGTCGTGAGTCTAATCTGGTATTTGTACTCAGCATTGCCGTCATCTCTGGACCTCAGGAACCACCTCTCGGAAACTGTTAATAATTACACTACTTGTTACCTTTTCGCTTCAGAGAACCAATTTATGGAGGGGGACACTTTCCCCCACTATTTCATCTTCCCTTTTATATCTCCAGAAATGCCTTTTTCTTCTATCCTCTTCATGAAGCCCTCCACAACAATTCTTGAGGATGTTGAATATCCTTGGGATGTTCAAACAAGCATGTTCATATTGCTATGTCTCCTGAATGTGGTTCAGGTCTTGTTTAGGGTTAAACAACTATTTAGGAATACTGTCCAGAGATCAACCCCAGCAACAAGCACTGTGGCTACTCAAACCCCCACGACAGGCACTGCAGCTACTCCAACCCCTGTAACAGGCACTGTGGCTACTCAAACCCCGGTGACAGGCACCGTGGGTACTCCAACCCCTGTGACAGGCACTGCAGCTTCCCAAACCCCGGCGACAGACACTGCAGTTACTCCAACCCCCTTGACAGGCACTGCAGTTATTCCAACCCCAGCAACAGTCACTGTGGCTGAACCAGAGAACCAACCTGTGCCAGTATCAGTCGCCCCTATGCAGAAGAAGAAATACACAAGAAAATCAGCTCGTTTAGTAAGGGATGAAGATGAACAGGGCCATCACGAGAACAGGAGGAGGAAGAGGCAGAAGCCATAAATGAAATGGTAACCACCTGTCCATTCCGGCTGGGACAGAGTTAACTTTCTTCCCAGTAGCTGGAGGGGGGTGCTGTGTTTTGGGTTTGGTATAATAGGAGCGTTGATGGCCCATGGATGCTTTGGGTGGTGCTGGGTGGTGCTTGCACCAGGGACTTTTCGGCCTCCCTTGCCCTGCCAGGTGCATGGGAAGCTGGCGGGGGGAGCATAGTGGGGGCGGTTGACCCAGCTGGCCAATGGGGTATTCCATATCGTGCAACGTCATGCTCTGTATAAAAACTAAGTGTGTGGGGGGCTCTGGGTCCCGGGACAGGCTCTCACTTTTCAGGCACGTGTCAGTTCAGCGGGTGGTGAGCAATTGCATTGTACATCGCCTGCTTTGTATATTCTATTGTTGTTGTTGTTATCACTGTTATTATTACTGGTTTACTTTGTTTTATTTCACTTATTAAACTGTTTTTATCTCAACCCATGAGTTTTCCTACTCGTGCCCTCCCGATTCTCTCCCCCATCCCACCGGAGCTGGGGGGTGAGCGAGCAGCTGCATGGTGTTTAGGTGCTGGCCAGGGTTAAACCACGACACCACCCGATCCCTACCCCTGAATGAGCTGCAAGATACGCAAAAAGATTTCTCTCACTGTTCAGGCGAGCACATTGTCACCTGGCTGCTCCGATGCTGGGATAACGGGGCCAGTAGCCTGGAATTAGGGAAGCCAAGCAGCTGGGATCCCTTTCTAGGGAAGGGGGAATTGACAAAGTGATTGGAAAAGGGGCACGAGTCCTCAGCCTCTGGAGGCGACTCCTGTCAGGTGTGAAGGAAAGGTATCCCTTCAAGGAAGATGTTATATGTCACCCAGGCAAGTGGACCACCATGGAGAGASATATCCAGTACCTGAGGGAATTAGCCATGCTGGAGGTGATTTATGATGACCTGAACAATGAGCAGTTATCCAAAGATCCAGATGAAGTCAAGTGCACCCGACCCACATGGTGGAAGTTTGTACAGCGCGCACCAGTGTTGCATGCCAACTCATTGGCAATAGTGACCTGGAAAGACAAAGAGGAACAAACAGTGGATGAATTGGCTGGCCAACTCTGGCAATACGAATAAAGTCTCTCTTCCTCCCTATGGGCCTGCATCTCAGCTGTGGAGAAACTGCTGGACATGATAGCCGAGAAACTATCCTGGGAGTTCCAGCAACTCAAAGAAGATATGTCCTACTCCCCACCTGTACGGACCAGTATCTCAGCCATTAGGAGTAAACGTCCCTCTGCTCAAGTGAGAAGATATCGTGGATACACACCACAGGGCACCCTGTGGTTTTACCTGTGTGACCACGGAGAGGACATGAGGAAGTGGGATGGAAAATCTACCTCAACCCTAGAGGCACAGCTACATGAGTTGCAAGGAAAAACAATCACAAAAGGGGGGTTCTTCCAGAAAAACTGCTGCTCCAGTTGCCAGTGAGCAGTTCCCCAGACAGAGTAGAAGGGCTGATTTTACTTCCAATATTAATAAAGGGACTTTTGGTTAGCATCTACAAGAAGTGAGTAACGAGTACTATGACCAAGACTAGAGGGGTCTTGCCTCTGGCCAGGTGGAGGAAAGGGACAACCGGGTTTACTGGGCTGTGTGGATTCAATGGCCTGGCACATCAGACCCACAGGAGTATAAGGCTCTCGTAGACACCRGTGCACAGTGTACCCTGWTGCCATCAAGCTATAAAGGGGCAGAACCCATCTGTATTTCTGGAGTAACAGGGGGGTCGCAAGAGCTGACTATTGGAGGCCGAAGTGAACCTAATCGGGAATGAGTGGCAAAAGCACCCCATTGTGACCGGCCCAGAGGCTCCGTGCATCCTTGGCATAGACTACCTCAGGAGAGGGTATTTCAAGGACCCAAAAGGGTACCGGTGGGCTKTTGGTATAGCTGCCTTGGAGACGGAGGAAATTAAACAGCTGTCCACCTTGCCCGGTCTCTCAAAGGACCCTTCTGTTGTGGGGTTACTGAGGGCTGAGGAACAACAGGTGCCAATCGCTACCACAACGGTGCACCGGCGGCAATATCGCACCAACCAAGACTCCCTGATTCCCATCCATAAGCTGATTCRTCGACTGGAGAGCCARGGAGTGATCAGCAAGACTCRCTCACCCTTTAACAGTCCCATATGGCCAGTGCAAAAGTCTAATGGAGAGTGGAGACTAACAGTGGAATATTGTGGCCTGAACGAAGTCACGCCGCCGCTGAGCGCTGCCGTGCCGGACATGCTAGAACTTCAATATGAACTGGAGTCAAAGGCAGCCAAGTGGTATGCTACAAGTGATACTGCTAATGCGTTCTTCTCAAYCCCTTTGGCAGCAGAGTGCAGGCCACAGTTTGCTTTCACGCGGAGGGGCATCCAGTACACCTGGAATCGACTGCCCCAGGGGTGGAAACACAGMCCCACCATTTGCCATGGACTGATCCAGACTGCACTGGAACAGGGTGAGGCTCCGGAACACCTGCACTACATTGATGACATCATCGGGTGAGGCAGCACAGCCGAAGAAGTTTTTGAGAAAGGGGAGAGAATAGTCCAAATCCTTCTGAAGGCCGGTTTTGCCATAAAACAAAGTAAGGTCAAGGGATCTGCACAGGACATCCAGTTTTTAGAAATAAAATGGCAGGATGGACGTCATCAGATCCCAATGGATGTGATCAACAAAATAACAGCCATGTCTCTACCAACTAGCAAAAAGGAAACACAAGCCTTCTTAGGTGTTGTGGGTTTYTGGAGRATGCATATTCCAAATTACAGTCAGATCGTAAGCCCTCTCTATCAAGTGACCTGGAAGAAGAATGATTTCAAATGGGGCCCTGAGTAACAACAAGCTTTGAACAAATTAAATGGGAGACAGTTCATGCAGTAGCCCTTGGGCCAGTCCGGGCAGGACAAGATGTAAAAAATGTGCTCTACACCGCAGCTGGGGAGAATGGGCCTACCTGGAGCCTCTGGCAGAAAGTACCAGGGGAGACTCGAGGTCGACCCTTAGGGTTTTGGAGTCAGGGATACAGAGGATCCGAGGCCCACTAYACTCCAACTGAGAAAGAGATATTGGCAGCATATGAAGGGGTTCGAGCTGCTTCTGAAGTGGTTGCTACTGAAGCACAGCTCCTCCTGGCACCCCGACTGCTGGTGCTGGGCTGGATGTTCAAAGGGAGGGTGCCCTCTACACACCACACAACCGATGCTACGTGGAATAAGTGGGTCACACTGATCACACAACGGGCCTGAATAGGAAACCCCAGTCACCCAGGAATCTTGGAAATGATCATGGACTGGTCAGAAGGCAAAGATTTTGGAATATCCCCAGAGGAGGAGGTGACGCATGCTGAAGAGGCCCCACTGTATAATAAACTACCAGAAAATGAGAAGCAATATGCCCTCTTCACTGATGGGTCCTGTCATCTTGTGGGAAGGCTGCTGTATGGAGTCCTATACAACAAGTCGCAGAAACTGCTGAAGGAGAAGATGAATCGAGTCAGTTTGCAGAAGTGAAAGCCATCCAGCTGGCTTTGGATATTGCCAAACGAGAAAAATGGCCAGTACTTTATCTCTAGACTGACTCATGGATGGTGGCAAATGCCCTGTGGGGGTGGTTACAGCAATGGAAGCAGAACAACTGGCAGTGCAGGGGTAAACCCATCTGGGCTGCCGCACTGTGGCAAGATATCGCTGCCCGGGTAGAGAACCTGGTTGTAAAAGTGCATCACGTAGATGCTCACGTACCCAAGAGTCGGGCCACTGAAGAACATCAAAACAACCAGCAGGTGGATCAGGCTGCTAAGATTGAAGTGGCTCAGGTGGATCTGGACTGGCAACATAAGGGTGAATTATTTATAGCTCGGTGGGCCCATRACACHTCAGGCCATCAAGGARGAGATGCAACATACAGATGGGCTCGTGATCGAGGGGTGGACTTGACCATGGACRCTATTGCACAGGTTATCCATGAATGTGAAACATGTGCTGCAATCAAGCAAGCCAAGCGAATAAAGCCTCTCTGGTATGGAGGACAATGGCTGAAATATAAATATGGGGAGGCCTGGCCGATTGATTATATCACACTCCCCACAAACTTGCCAAGGCAAGCGCTATGTGCTCACCATGGTGGAAGCAACCACCGGATGGCTGGAAACACATCCCGTGCCCCATGCCACCGCCTGGAACACTATCCTGGGCCTTGAAAAGCAAGTGCTATGGCGACATGGCACCCCAGAAAGAACTGAGTCAGACAACGGSACYCATTTCCGAAACACCCTCACAGACACCTGGGCCAAAGAGCATGGCATTGAGTGGGTATATCAAATCCCCTATCATGCACCAGACTCTGGGAAAATCGAACGATACAATGGACTGCTAAAGACTACACTGAGAGCAATGGGTGGTGGGACATTCAAACATTGGGATACACATTTAGCAAAAGCCAGCTGGTTAGTCAACACTAGGGGATCTGTCAATCAAGCTGGCCCTGCCCAATCAAAACCTTTACGTACTGTAGAGGGGGATAAARTCYGGCAGGCAGCCAAACACCACACAGCCGCTCACTCATTCCCTACCACCCACACTGGGATGGGGGAGAGAATCGGGGGAAAAAAAAAAAAAGTAAAATTTGTGGATTGAGATAAAGACAGTTTAATAAAACAGAAAAGGAAGGGAAAATAATAATAATAATGATAAAAGAATATACAAAGTAAGTGATGCACAATGCAATTGCTTACCACCCGCTGACCGATGCCCAGCCAGTTCCCGAGCAGCGGTCACTGCTCCCCAGCCAACTCCCCCCCAGCTTATATACTGAGCATGACATCATATGGTATGGAATACCCCTTTGGCCAGTTTGGGTCAGCTGTCCTGGCTGTGCTCCTTCTCAGTTTCTTGTGCACCTGGCACAGCATGGGAAGCTCAAAAGTCCTTGACTGGCGTAAACACTACTTAGCAACAACTAAAACATCAGTGTGTTATCAACATTCTTCTCATATTAAATCCAAAACACAGCACTATACCAGCTACTAGGAAGAAAATTAACTCTATCCCAAAACCAGGACAACATATGAAGATTGCTTGAAAAATACCATTTGTCTATGTACTGCTTTAGCAGAAAAAGGTCACCATGCATCTCTTTCTAAGCTTCAGCTGTGTCAGCAGGAAGGAAAATATTTAGGATTTATATTAAAAGAAGAACAAAGATTAGTAGACCCAGAATGGGTCCAGGCTATTGTAGAAATACCTCGACCGGTAACAAAAAAACAACTGTGAGGATTTTTAGGCGCAGTAGGATACTGCAGACCCTGGATACCAGGGCTAGGGGAGTTGAGTAAGCCCTTGACAGAAGCTACCAAGGCAGAGGAAGTGGAGCCTATACGGTGGCGTCCAGAGAGAGAAAAGGCTTTCCAAGCTATAAAAGGAGCTTTAGCTTCTGCTCCGGCACTGGGATTGCTGGATTACTCCAAGCCCTTTGAACTATTTGTACATGAGAACAAAGGAGTAGCAAGCGGAGTCCTTACTCAACAGCTAGGTCCACACCGCCGCCCTGTGGCTTATTACTCAACTCAGCTGGATTCTGTAGCGGCAGGGAATAATTCCAGTGTTGAAGCAAGAGCCGCAACAGCAACTATCACAGAAAAAAGCAGACCATTAGTCCTGGGTCACCCAGCAACCGTGTGTGTCCCGCATGAAGTAGAACTGATTCTTAAGCAACATGCTATACAAGCATTGTCCCCACAAAGAATGCATCGCTATGAATTAACGATTTTAAATGCAGATAATATTACTTTAAAAAGATGTAATGTTTTGAATCCAGCAACTTTACTGCCTGTTCCCTGCAATGGTGAGCTGCATCATGATTGTGCTAAGGTAGTGTTTCACTCCAGCCACCTACGGGAAGATCTGCATGATCACTTCTAGAGAACTCAGATCTAACCCTTTTCACCAATGGATCATCATACTATGTGAATGGAAAATGACACACGGGCTATGCCGTGGTGAGAAACTTAGAGGTACTTGAAGCAGAACCTCTACAACCCTCGGTGAGTACCCAGGGGGCTGAATTAACTGCATTAGCAAGAGCAGCCTGGTGGGGACGTAGTCAGCTGGTAAATATACTGATTCTAAATACGCTTTTGGAGTGTGTCATGCAATGCATATGCTWTGGAAAGAACGAGGGTTCCTTACCTTGGTGGGAAAGAATATTTCTAATGGAACTGAAATCCGAATGCTGTTGGAAGCTATTGAGCTTCCAAGGGAAATTGCTGTAGTACACTGTCCAGCTCATACCAAAGGCTCCAGCAAAATTGAAAGAAATAATTAATTGGCAGATAAAGCAGCTAAAGCCACTGCCCGCCAGCCTATACATGAGTGTGCCACCATAAAAACCCCCTCTGCTGATGATTGGCCAGATATCAATAATCCAGCCCAAACATATGCTCAGGAAGAACTGGCTTAATGGGAAAGTTCGGAGGCTGTGAAAGATGAAACTGGAATTCGGACTACTGGGGGAAAACCCATTTTACCAAGAAAATATTTAATGACTTTGGCTAGGTGGTTTCATGATAAAACACATGGTGGGATGACAGCAATTGTTAACCAGATTGAGAAAATGTGGGCAGCCCCCAGAATGCATATGGCAGTAAAAAGGATTGTGCGTTCTTGTCCCACACGTTGGAAGTTTTCCGATGCAAAACCCAAACAGGAGGCTGGAGGACAACCATGGGCATACTTCCCATTCCAAAGACTGCAAATTGATTATGCTGACATGCCTCCCATGAGCAGACTTAAGCACCTGCTGGCAATCATGGATTAACTCTCAGGATGGGTAGAAGCTTTTCCCACCAGGAAAGCTGATACTGCGGGAGTGGTCAAAGCACTCTTGTGGGAAATCATTCCCAGATACGGAATACCTGAAACCATAGAATCTGGTAGGGATTCTCATTTTTCAGCGGGAATACTAAACAATATCTATAAAAGTTTAGGAATACGGCGACAACTACATGTTCCATATCATCTGCAGTCCTCAGGACAGGTGGAAAGAATGAATAGGACTCTCAGGAATAAAATTGCTCAAACTTGTAGTCAGGTAGGTTTGAAATGGCCTGAAGTTTTAGGAATAGTGCTATGGGATATTAGAAATACCCCTCGCCAACCTCTAGGGTTGTCACCAGCAGAAATAGTGTTTGGCAGGCACTTAGCTGTACCTGGGACCTTTGTCCCTGCTAGGACCAGCTTCTTAGATGGAGATGAATAAGTTACCAAATTTGTACTGGGGATACAGAAACATCTACAAGAAAACAGGGCACAAGCCAGATGATTTCAACCAGTACCAGCTGGAATGCAAGTACATGATATCTCGTCTGGAGATGCAGTAGTGATAAAAGTCCAGTCTTGCAAAACAAAGTTGGACCCTAAATGGGAGGGTCTGTATACTGTGTTATTAACTTCTTACTCCGCTGTAAAGGTTGCAGAGAAGGATAACTGGATTCACCACTCTCATGTTAACTGCCAAAAGAACATCAGTTAGATGGACCACCATCAAAACCACAGGACTCTGTCAATCCTACCTTAGAGATTGAAACTGAGACCGTTTGAGCTTACAAAGGCTGAAGAATCCCAGAAATATGTCGGTTTTGTTTTCTTTCTAGAGCAACCTGGACCAGGGAGTCACCCACTGCTTGGCCAAGTGGACCATCAGAGACTGTAAATCAAGGACAGTGTCCTATTTGGTGTATTCACCATTGTTATAGAGTGGCAATCACTCCAGACTCAGTTCCTCGAGGGGAAGGTTTGAGATGGCATCAGCACAGTTGGCTTTGGTTATCCTACAATAATTGTGGCCCATGTCATCCTGGGTGGTGTATTAATAACTCTTATAAAGAGGGAAAACCATCATCGAGGTTGGGGCTGGGGAAATATAACCGGAAAAGGCACAGCCGGATACATAAACTGGTGCTGTGTATGCAGGTGGCACCAACTGCCCAGTGAAGAAGAGTTAGCCACAAGACTCAATGTCTTATTATTAGATTATAGGAGTAGAGTGGTTACCCTAGTTCTGGTATTAACCCTTCTTTGTATAGCTGTTTTGGTTCTTTTGTACATTTGATTGAAAACAACGRGCAAACCATCGCCAAAACAAACCAAACAGATTGTTGGGTATGCACCCATACCCCAATTACCCCCAGGACAGGTATACCCCTTATCGTGATTCCTTTGACCTTAGTTGAATTGGAAGCGACAGAGAACTATATTTATAGTAACCCCTCCAATTCGCCTTTCTGGAATAAGACTCTCTCAGACCAAATATCAGGATTGGGAATATACAACCACCGTGCTAACAAAAGGAACTTTCTGTTTTACTCGTAACCAGTCTGACCAATATGCCTACCCAGCAGGAAACAGCTCATGCCTCATAACCCAGTGGAGAGATGGTTACTGGTTTAAGAACACCCACACTTTCCGGAAAGGTCAAACCCTGTTTTTTGAAACTATAAGCTTCAGGCCACAGAGGAATAATTGCAGTAACATCTCAGCATAAGACACCAGAATGATCTATAAGTGGTGGAAAGGTAAAGGACAATGGAACTCGGGTATCTGAGAATGATGATGGTTTTGACCTTCCGTTGGGAAGATATGGGATTTTAATCTTCCATACCAGTGTACTAACAAGTAGACATCACTCCCCATTTTGGGCCCTACAAGGCCATTATTTTGTCTGTGGCCAAAAAGCTTATAAAATACTACCGGCCAATTGGACAGGCAATTGTTATGTAGCTCGTGGGGTGCCATATTTACACATTACGTTTGAATTACCTCAGGGAAAAATTAGGAACATCAGAGAAACTCCCCTTATTGAAACTTGAGAACAAACTCTTCAAAGACTAGAAGAGGCACTAGATAGCACATGGAAAAATCCACTAACAGGGAAAACTAATAGGATGTTCCATTTCAGGAATGATTCCGTTAGTGACYGGCTCCGCCATTACTTGTGTAGGCCGATACACCATCAGACTACAAATGGTCTTAGAAAAGGTTGCTTTAGAAGTTGAAGACTCTATCAATGATCTAGGAACAGCCATTGAATCCCTCAGTGAGGAGATGCAGCAAATAAGGATCTTTTCCCTCCAAAATAGGTTAGCCGTAGATTATCTCCTGGCATCTCAAGGAGGTGTGTGTGCATTAATTGGATCTCATTGCTGTGTCTATATAAATGACAGTTCCTATGAGGTATATCAAAAGGTGATTGAGGATGAAACACATGCTTGCAAAGGAGCCCAAAGTGCATATAACCCCCCCTGAAAGTGACTGGTTACAAAACTTATTCTCTGGATGGGGATTATCCTCATGGTTTAGTAGATTACTTAGTTTATTGCTAAAAAGTCTTTTACCTATGCTCATTATGCTTCTGATAGCCTGATGTGTTTTTACTTGTATTCGGAATTGTTTACAGAATATGCTTATGAAATCTATACACGAGTATCAAAGAGTCCTCATACAAGACCTACTATAGATGGGCAGGGATGCCCAAAAAAACCTAAGGGAGGACTGTTATAGAAGAAATTTGATTAACTGTATTCTTCTCTCTGAATAGTCTCCTTTAGCATTAGCAGCTTAGCAGTAGCTAAAGTAGTTGAAGCCTTAGGCCGCAAGAGCTGACAGAGAGCAAACTTTTTGATAAAACTAATGCTGCTAACAAAGAACTAGCTGAATCTGGCAGATACGAGCGGAATGAAGAAGATAAGGACCAAGGAGACAATTCCAAGTGAATGAGGTAACTTCAGAAGAAGGCCAGCTCAGCGACCAAGAAAACCAATAAGAAATCAAGAGACCACCAATCAGAATTAAGTGATTGGATCGAGTGCTGGGTGGTACGAGTATAACTGAGAGGCGTGATCTGGGGTAGGGGTCCCTTTCCGGAGTCACCCAGCTTGAGCTGTCACCTGAGAACTAATAAAAGAGGAATTGGAAACCTTCACTCAGACTTTGCATTTTCAGTGGGATCCTAGGGTCGGACCCTGTTATGGTGGCCAGCGTGGGTAAATCCATAACATCGGGAGGGACTGACAAAGGGCACATGGTGACAAGGAGAAAAAAAATCACACAGCCTCTGATCCCTGAAAAAATAAACCAACTTGGGGAGAAACCTGGCAGTTCAAAAGAACAGCAAAAATGAAAAAAAACTTCATACAAGCAGCTGGGGCTGTTCTGTGGTTACCAGGGGAGAAACCTCCGCCAAGGAAGAAAAAGTGCCTGGAACAACTGACTCGAAGGGGCCTGGGGCTGATACGCACGACATAAGCTCTCTACACAGGAGGCCAAAACACTCTTGAAGATGCCCGGGAGGAGTCCCAGTGAGCATGGACTTGCCTCTAAAATACACAAAACTGAGAGATTGCTCCTTTGGAGAAGTCTCGGGCTGCTACCCAGAAATTCAGCTGTCTCCAGAAGAAGCCAAAACAGTCTAGGAAATGCCTGAGAAGAACGCTGGAGGGCTACTGGGCATTGACCTTCCTCCAAAATACACAAAATGCCTCATGTGTCTATTTTACAAGAATCTGGGGTGTTAGCGACAAAAATTCAGCTGTCTCCAGGGCAGGCCAAAACACTCCAGGAGCTGCCTGGAAAAACTCCCAGGAACCTAACGGGCCTGGACCTGACTCCAACATACACAAAACTGCTCAGGTAGATCCCTGGGAGAAGCCTGGGACTGCTATACAGGACTTTAGCTGTCTCCAGAGGAAGCCAAAACACTCTTGGAGGTGCCAGGGAGGAGTCCTGTAGAGCTACCAGGCATGGACCTGCCTCCAACATGAAGAAAACTCCAGGTATCTACCTAGGAGTCGTATGCAGCTTCTACCCAGGACTTCAGCTGTCTCCAGGGAAGGACAAAACACTCAAAAGCTTCCTGAGAGGAGTCTCAGAAAGGTACAGAGCATGGACCTGCCTCCAACATATGCAAAACTCCCTGGGTGGCTTCTCTGGAGGAGTCTGGGACTGCTAATTGTGAAATTCAGCTATCTCCAGGGGAGGTCAAAATATTCAGGAGCTACATGGAAGAGGTCCTGGGCAGCTACTGGGCATGGACCTTCCCCAAGCATACAAAATGCTCTTTGGGTAGATACCTTAGAAAAATCTGGGACTGCTTCCTGGGACTTCACCTATCTCCAGAGGAAACCAAAATGCTCCTGGAGATGCCTGGGAGGACTCCCAGGGAGCTACCAGACATGGACCTTGTATGAGACCAACTGGCAGCTAACACCAAGGCTAACTTGTGACCCCCTGGAAAAAAGACAACGACAGGAGACAAAACTTGATAAGGGAGCAGGGAGTGGAGATCCCCTGAGCCTGTCCAAGGAATGTCTCAAACACTTGCAAGACTGAGGGATGGTGAATCCCAGAAAGGCTCCTCTGTAGAGAGTTAACTGGGTACAGCCTTGGGAGAAGAAATATGATGACGCCATAAGTCAGTCAAATAAGGGAGTATCCAGATAAGTGTTGAGAAAACAAGAACTACTGATAAAATCAAACAACTACTTGAACTATGAGTGAACTATCCTAATTAGCACACTAAAAAATCCACCCACCAGCAGGAAAAGCCCCCTACCCAACAAAGCCCCTTCCCCACTGAATATGYGCAGTAAAAAGAAAGGACACTGTGACTTTAAGTGAAGACAAGGCATACAAGAACCAATAGAAGCGAACTACGAAACTGCCACTGTAGCAGAGGGGCAGTTTGAAGTGAACGGCGGGCATAAAAGGGGAAGGCAAGTGCCATGGGGGGGACTCTTTTTTGGGAACTTCTGGGAACTTTTGAAGGAGCGCTCCTGCAGACCAGAGACTCCCGTTGGCTGGACAAACACTGGAACCTGGACCAGTGAACTCTTTCTCTCTCTTTTTCTTTCTCTTGCTCTCTTCTTCTCTCTTTCTTTTATTCTTTTACCTTTTCCTAGTAAGTAACGCAAAGCATAAACTCCCACAACAGTGGCAAGCAATAAGCTTTTCTGCTACCCAATTATTTACCAATGAGCCTAGCTATAGAGTAAAAGTCTTTGTTTATGTACAAACCTTGAGTGTCATTTCACCTTAATCCATACTGAGGGAATTTATGAATCTGAGTCACCTCTCCCTCCGCACAGGCGGGACATGACAGACCTGCCTCCAACATGGGCAAAACTCTTCAAATAAATACATAGGAGGATTATTGGGTTACTACCCAAGACTTCAGCCATCTCCAGAGGAAGTCAATATACCCTTGGTGATACCTAAGAGGAGTCCAAGGAAGCTACCAGGCATGGATCTGCCTCCACATGGACAAAACTCTTCAACTAACCACATAGGAGGAGTCTGGGGTGGCTACCCAGGACTTCAGCTGTCTCCCGAGGAAGCCAAAACACTCTTGGAAACACTTGGGAGAATTCCCAGGGAGCTACCAGGCATGGACCTGCCTCTAACATCGCCAAAACTCCTTAGGTAGCTTCCTTGGTGGAGTCTGGCGCTGCTACCTGGGAATTCATCCATCTCCAGAGGAAATCAAAATGCTCCTGGAGATGCCTGGGAGGAGTCCCATGGAGCTACCAGACATACAAAATGTTCTTTGGGTAGTGACCTTAGAGTAGTCTGGGGCTGCTACCTGGGAATACACCTGTCTCCAGAAGGCTCCAAACATTCTTGGAGATGCCTGGGAGGAATATCGGACAGCTAGCAGGCATGGAGCTGCCTCCAACATATGCAAAACTCCTTGGGTGGCTTCTCTGGGGGAGTCTGGGGCAGCTACCTGTGAAATTCAGTTGTCTCCAGGGAAGGCCAAAACATTCCAGGGCTGCCTGGGAGAGGTCCAGAGGAGCTACAGGGTATGGACCTACCTCCAACATCGACAAAACTCCTCTGGTGGCTTCTTTTGAGGAGTCTGGGGCTGCTACCTTCAAAATTCAGCTGCCTCCAGTGGAGGCAAAAACATTCTAGAGATGCCTGGGAGAGGTCCCAGGAAGCTACTGGGCATAGACCAGCCTCCAACATTGACAAAATGCCTTGGGTAGCAAACTTGGAGGAGTCTGGGGCTGCTACCTGGGATTTCAGGTTTCTCCAGAGAGAGCCAAAAGAATCCTGGAGATGCTTAAGAGGAGTCCAAAAGAGCCACCAGGCATGGACCTTCCCCCAGCATACACCCTGCTCTTCAGGTAGCTACTCTAGAAGAGTCTGGAGCTACTGGGACTTTATCTGCCTCCAGAGGAAACCAAAATGCTCCTGGAGATGCCTGGGAGGAGTCCTGGGGAGCTACCAGGAATGCCTCTAACATCAACAAAACTCCTTGGGTAGCTACCTTGGAGGAGTCTAGGGCTGCTATCTATGAAATTCAGCTGTCTCCAGAGGAGACCAACACACTCCTGGAGATGCCTGCGAGAAGTCCTGGAGAGCTACCGAGCATGAACCTTCCCCCAATATATACAGTGCTCTTTGGGTAGCAACCTTTGTAGAGTCTGGGGCTGCTGTGTGGGAATTCGCCTTTCTCCAGAAGAAACCAAAATGCTCCTGGAGATGCCTGGGAGGAGTCCTGGGGAGCTAATGGGAATGGATCTGCCTCCAACATGGACAAAACTCTTCAGGTAACTGCCTAGGAGTCATATGTGCCTGCTATCCTATAATTTAGCCATCTCCAGGGAAGGTCAAACCACTCCATAGCTGCCTGGGAGAAGTCCCAGAGAGCTACCCCCATGGACGTGCCTCCAACATAGGCAAAACATCTTCAGTGGCTTCCTTGGAGAAGTCTGGGGCTGCTACCTGAAAAATTCAGCTCTCTACCAGGAAGGCAAAAACAGTCCCGGGAAGCTACTGGTCTTGGACCTGCCACCAACATAAACTATGCTTTTCGCGTAGCTACTTGCAGAAGAGTCTGGGGCTGCTACCTGGGAATTCACCTGTCTCCAGTAGAAACCAGACACCTCGAGAAGCATTTTGGTTTCTTCTGGAGACAGGTGAATTCCCAGGTAGCAGCCCCAGACTCTTCTAAGGTAACTACCCGAAGAGCATTGTGTGTGTTGGAGGCAGGTCCATAGAATCACAGAATTATTTGGGTTGGAAGGGGCCTTTAGAGGTCATCTAGTCCAAGCCCCCTACCATAAGCAGGGACATCTTCAACTAGATCAGGTTGCTCAGAGCCCCGTCCAACCTGACCTTGAATGCTTCCAGGGATGGGGCATCTACCACCTCTCTGGGCAACCTGTGCCAGTCTTTCACCACCCTCAGCGTCAAAAATTTCTTCCTTATATCTAGTCTGAATCTACCCTCCTTTAGTTTAAAGCCATTCCCCCTTGTCCTGTCACTACAGGCCCTGCTAAAAAGTCTGTCCCCATCTTTCTTATAAGCCCCCTTTAAGTACTGAAAGGCCACAATAAGGTCTCCCTGAAGCCTTCTCTTCTCCAGGCTGAACAACCCCAACTCTCTCAGCCTTTCTGCGCAGGAGGGGTGTTCCATCCCCCTGGTCATTTTCGTGGCCTCCTCTGGACCCGCTCCAACAGGTCCATGTCTGTCTTGTGCTGAGGGCTCCAGAGCTGGACACAGTACTGCAGGGGGGGGTCTCACCAGAGCGGAGTAGAGGGGCAGAATCCTCGACCTGCTGGCCATGCTGCTTTTGATGCAGCCCAGGATACGGTTGGCCTTCTGGGCTGCGACCGCACATTGTCGGCTCACGTCCAGCTTTTCATCCACCAGTACCTCCAAGTCCTTCTCGGCAGGGCTGCTCTCAATCCCTTCATCCCCCAGCCTGTATTGATACCGGGGGTTGCCCCAACCCAGGTGCAGGACCTTGCACTTGGCCTTGTTGAACCTCATGAGGTTCACATGGGCCCACTTCTCGAGCTTGTCCAGGTCCCTCTGGATGGCATCCCGTCCCTCAGGCGTGTCGACCGCACCACTCAGCTTGGTGCCATCTGGAAATGTGCTGAGGGTGCTCTCGATCCCACCGTCTGTGTCATTGATGAAGATATTAAACGGTACCGGTCCCAATACAGACCCCTGAGGGACACCACTCATCACTGATCTCCATCCGGACATCGAGCCATTGACCACTACTCTCTGGAGTCCATGGCCATCCAGCCAATTCTTTATCCACTAAACAGTCCATCCATCAAATCCATGTCTTTCCAGTTAGAAGGATGTTGTGGGGGACTGTGTCAAAGGCCTTACAGAGGTCCAGATAGATGACATCCGTAGCTGTTCCCTTGTCCACTGAGGTAGTCACTCCACCATAGAAGGCCACTAGGTTGGTCAGGCAAGACTTGCCCTTGGTGAAGCCATGCTGGCTGTCTTGAATCACCTCCCTGTCCCCCATGTGCCCTAGCATAGCTTCCAGGAGGATCTGCTCCATAATCTTCCCAGGCACAGAGGTGAGGCTGATGGGTCGGTAGTTCCCAGCTCCTTTCTACCCTTTTTAAAAATGGGTGCAATGTTTCCCTTTTTCCAGTCAGCGGGGACTTCACCTGACTGCCATGACTTTTCAAATATCATGGAGAATGGCTTGGCAGCTACATCAGCCAACTCCCTCAGGACCCTGGGATGCATCTTGTCAGGCCCCATAGATGTTCATACCCCATCTATGTTCAGGTTCCTCGGGTGGTCTCAAACCTCATCTTCTCTTACAGGGGGAGGGTCTTTGCTCCCGCAGTCCCTCTGTCTTGCTTCCTCTTTCTGCCTCTATTCCTCTGTCCCTGCTGCTTCTTTCTCCATCTCTGTCCAGATCCCTGTCCTTTCTTTTCTCTTGCTGTCCTTCTGTCCTTTTTCTCTTTTCTGTCTTTCTCTCTCCGTCCCATTCCCTGTCCCATCCTTTCTCACTAAACCCCCCTGTCCAGCTGGCTGTCCCTTTTTCTTCTCTCTCTTGCTCAGTATTTTTTCTTTCTCCATCTCTCTGTCCTGCTGCCCATCACAGTTGTTTTTTTTCCTCCAGTGCTGTCCTGCTCCCTGTCCCTTTTTTCTCTCTGTCATTCTGTCCTGCTCTCTGTGTCTATTTTTTAATTCCTGCATCTCAGTCCTGCAGCCCGTCACTATGTCTCCTCTTATGTCCCTTTCTCCCGCTCCCTGTCCCTGTCCTTGTCTCTCCCTTTGTCCTGACGCCTATCCTTCTTTTTTCTTGCTCCATCTCTCTGCCCTGCTCCCTATCCCTCTCATTCTCTATTTCTCTGTCCTTCTCTCTCTTCAGTACTTCTCCTCTCTCTGTCACTCTGTCCTGCTCCCTGTCATTGTTATGTCTCTCTCCATCTCTGTCGTGCAGCCCAGCGCTGTCTTTTCCTTCTCCATCTCTCTGTCCTGCTGCCCATTGCAGGCTTTTTTCTCCTCCATCTCTGTCCTGCTCTCTGTCTCTTATTTTTTCCTGTCTGTCACTTTGTCCTGCCTCCCCGTCCCTTTTTCCTCTATATATATCACCCTGTCCTGGTCCCTCTCCCTGTCTTTCTCTGACAATTCGTGTCCTGGCCCTGTCCTTGTCTTTCCCTCTTTGTCCCCCATCCTTCTTCCTGTCTGTCTATTTCCCCCTCTCTCCCTCTCTCCCTGATGCTTCTTCCTCCACCTCTGTCCGGCTCCCTGACCCTTTTTTCCTCTCTCTGTCCCTCTGACCTGCTTCATCTCCCATCTTTTCTGTCTTTATTTCTCTGTCCCACTGCCTGTCCCATTGTTTCTTGCTATACCCCCCTGTCTAGCCGGCTCTCCCTTTTTTCTGTTCTCTCTTCCTCTGTCCTGCTTCTCAGCCTTTCTTTCCTCTTCCTCCATCTCTGTCCTCCAGCCCATTGCTGTTATTTTTCTTCTTGGTGTCTTTGTCTGGATCTGACCCTCTCTTTATTTCTCAGTCCCTTGGTCCTGTTCACTGCCCTTCTTTCTCTCTCTCTGTCTGTACATCCCACTCCCTGTCCCCATCTTTCTCTATCCCTCCTTCCTTCTTCCTCTCCTTCCCCCCCTTCTCTATCCCTCTGTGCTGCTCCCCAACCCTACTTTTTCTTCCTCCATCTCTCTGCAGGGCTCCTTGTCCCTATTTTTCCTGATTTCTCCACCTCTCTGGCCTTTTCCCTGTACCTTTATTTCTCTCTTAGCTCCTCAGTCTTTTCCCTCATCTTATTTTTCTCTTTTCCGTCCTTCTCCCCATCAGCTTAAACTTAATGACCAGGTGTCCCTGTGCTCTGCTATTTACCTAACATTGCCATAGGGAAGATCTGTGGTTTTAGGGCTAGGGATCATTTAGGAGCTCATCTCCTTACGTAGGCGGCGGAGCTAGGTGTAGTTAAAGCAGAGGTTGTTCTCAGCTGGTGGTCTATGCATCTTGTTGAAAGAGCAGGCTGTGGGCCTTATTTTGAAGGAAGGTTTCTTGTTCTGTGCTTATTGCTCCTCAGGACGCTGCACAGGAGTGGTGTTGGGGTCTGCAGGGACGGGTGGGACCTGCTGTGATTCCTAGTAAATGTGAACTTGAACCTATCTGGACTTGAATGAAACCAGACTGATTGCGTATGGTTTTCTTCCCAGCTCCGATTCCAACCTATGTGGTTGGCACTAATAAACAAGCTGAGCTATTTTCCAGATGTCAGTAGCTGCAAATTATCTGAGAACATCACTTATTTAGGTAACAGTGCAGTTGGTCTGCAATCAGGGATATGTACTTGCATGACAGTGCTTTCATGAACATTCTCTGGTCTTGCCACTTCAAAGCTCTTCCTTTTCCCAGAAATTTTAAGATGGCATTTCTTATTCTGGGGTTCAGACTAGAGTTGGACTTAATGTTGAACAGCTGATATAATGGACTCCGTAAAACGTGGAAAACAACACCGCTTTTTTGGGTTTTGTTGTGGTTTTCTAACACTCTGAACTTTGGTAAGCAAAAGGAAGGGTGGTTGAAAGAGTCTGTTCTTTGAGAGTAACGCATTCCTGTAGCGTGCCCGTCTCTGTATGGTGAAGGTTTCCTACCTGCAGTATGATTTTGCTGGGCTGTGAGGCTGTATTGGAGTAGCAGAGGTAGGAAGTGTCATCTTTAAAGGCAATAAAGCTGCAGCAAAACTAGCAGGAAAAGCTAGTTTCTTCCTCAAATGATGCCTGGCAAAAATAGTAGCAAGTAAAGACACTTGCAATTGGCCTTTTTTATGCAGTCTTTATACAGAGCTTTTGATATTGATTGGTTTCTGGGAAGCAAAGCAGCAGGGAAGAAAGGAGGCTGGGGCTTGTCTAAATGGCTTCTTTGCCGTAGGCAGGGTTCAAGCCTTTGCACTAGAACAGGTCTTTACTACAGTTTACGAAGACAGAAAATGAGCTGTCTGTAAGGGAAGTTTCAGTAGAAATAAGGCTCAATTTGCTAAATTGGGTCCTCTGTATGTGATGCAAAKAAGAGATGACTTGGCAGTGTTTACATCTCAAGCGCGTGCCGGTGTGTTAATGCAGGCCATCAAGATCTTTTCAGGGGTACTTCTGGACGGCAGGTCGCGTGCCTGAGTGGTACCGAGTCCCAGGATGAGCCAGCTCCTGCCGACAGTTTTAGCTCAGAGGATGTGACAGAATGGAAACCATCTTTGTTGTGGACCCCAGTCGTCAGAAGTGTGGATATGTTGCTGCTGTCCCCCTGGACCGGAGATGCAGGGAGTTTTGCCAACAGTCCTGTAAGGATTCTGTTTTCTGCTGGAATGGGTTTCCAGATGGATTTAACAAGTGATTGCCTTTCTGCTTGCTGTGGCTATCTGCAGAAGGGCCCTCCTGTTCGTTTGGATTTACAAATGTAAGGGCTTTGGAGAAGAACTGGCTAAAACAGCTTTCCTTCTATGGAGATCATTAGCATTTGTGTAGAAAAGTAGAGGTTCAGGCAGTAGACCTTACAGTGAAGTGCTGTGCTCAGACCATGGAGCTCTGTCTCCTGGAGATACTGTTCATTTGGACTCACTATTTTCTCAGCCAAGTCTATCTGAGTCTTAGACTTGAGCCCCTTGGGATCATGACGTTGTAGTTCGAGTGCTCCAGTGGCAATGTTTGTTTTGCCAAGGCAAAGCCCATGGTCCCACAAAAATCCTGGGACTGCAGTCTTCTCAGGAGTCTTCTGTAGCCTTCACGCTGCCTGGGTGTTGATGATGTTTCATCAGGAGCAAAATTCACCCTAATCCTGGGATGTCTTTCCTGCCCTCTCTGGATGGAGTAATCCCTGGYCATTCATGAACTGGTCATGCTCTACCTTCAACYTAGGTAGGTTTCTTTTTCCTCATTCCCATCTTTTTTTGAAGGAAACATCACAGTTGTGATAATCACGAAAAGGCTGAATTTTTCCTCCCTTAGCTCTTGTACGTGTGGTTTTTTCCTTGTACAAATATTACTTGATATAATAGTCTCTTCATTTCCCTGTTCTGTGTTGGTAGCTCTGAGCATTTAATCTGGTCTTCCTGAGTCTCCTGAATCCCCAAAGCAGTGTTCTGGAGGAGGTCTTATTAGGGATTTCTTCAACGGTGTTAAAATAAAAGCTGCTTGCTCTGCTTGCACAGGCTGCTTGCCAAGTGTCTCTCCAGAGCAATCCAGGCTTAGAAGTTGGCTTAAATCAAGGTGATGGAAAAGGCCACTCTGGTTTCTGAGTCTTTTTTTTCCCATCAATTTTTAGATTGGCAGAGGAAACTTCTGTCAGGCTTTCTCTTTGCATACATCCTGGTGCTTCTCTTGCTAGCTTTCTTTGCCAAACACTGGCTACTGCTTAAAACTGCTATCAGAGGTGGATGCCTGTCACACAACAAGGGTTCTTTGGGTATCGGACGATAAAACTGCAACAGTCTAAGGACAAAGTCTGATCAACTTAAGTTGACAAGCAATATAATTAAGCCTGAGCAGAGTGCAAGCAATCTAAGCATGAGTGAAAGAGGGAAGGGGAAATCTCATTTGCCATGTAGGCAAGGTACAACACTGTTAACGATTAATCTTACCCACTGATGAGCAACAGTGGGGGAAATTGTCAGCCTGTCATGTTCTCCGTCACGATGTAAGGACGTCTCCTTTGCCAGGCAGCACCCCTGGACCAGCCAACAAGAGCTACCCTGAGTTAGCATTGGGGCACCTTATTTATGGGATTGTGCCTTCTCTGTTCAGTTGTCTGACTGACAGGTTGACGTAGAGACATCCTTTACGTACAAAGCTGGACACGTCTCAGAAATGTTGGTGATCTGCAAATAGTTCTACGCGGTTGGTCACAGGTTTCTGTGTGCAAGTGGGTCCGTGCAGCTGTGTGATCAGTGCAAGCACGCTATGTAAGCGCTTTCCACTGTCCCATGCCATGCCCAAGGTCAGGAGCATCTCGCCACACTCCACCCGTTATGGCATGGGTAACAGCGTGATCCAGTGGTTGGGGTAACAGCCCTGCAGAGAGAGGGTGTGAGCCTCTCTTGCCTCTACACGTGCAAAATGGCTGCGCAAATGACCGCAAGCAGAGGCACTGTGAAACAAACACCAAACTTTTAATGAATTAAGCAATAAATAGCAAAATGGCAGAGGACTGTGGCTGGAGCGGGTGGGTCCAAGTCGCATGTCACGGGGATCCATGTCCGCGCCTTCTCCATCAACAGTGGGCGGGGGGACGGGGGGCGCTTTGCCCCCCTGCGTCCCCCAGGTTTCTGACTCGCTTGGTGGGCACATTGTTGCTGTCGGATGTGCTCCGCTTGCTTCTGCCCGCTTGCTGCCCACCGCTGCCTGCTTGTTGCCCGCTGCTGCCTGACACTGCACTGTCCCCATCTGGCTTCCTCTCCCACAGTATTTTCCATTGTTTTACCACCCGGCACACCACCATCTTCTTCTTGGCTGGAATATTGTCCTGTGGGGAAGTCTCTTCTGCATTGTGGGTGCCGGCTGGCACAGGGTGCTTGGCCTGATTCAGGCAGCAAGAATGCTGCAAAACTAGAGTTGCTTTGCAAAGTTTKRCWMTGATTAGTAATCGGTATTGTGTGTGCTAGTGATTACCCAAGTCATCTTGTACCTGAGGGATTGAAGGGTATAAGAACCCTATGTAAAGGCACATTCGGGGTGCCACAATTTGGCTGGGACACTGCATGCGCATGAAAAAATATTTGCCCCTGTAATTCTGTACTCTGCATCCTCGCCTCTCACCTTGGTTGGCACAGGCCGGTTGCGAATTTTTCATGACACCGGCTCGGGGCTCACCTGTGGGCAGGGGTTTGCTGGATGAGGTCCAGGCAGAGCTGGACGAGGCCATAGAGGGGGCCAAGGGAGCTGGGCAGCCRGTGCAGYGCCAGCTCCAGGATCTCAGCGTGCAAGCCCCAGCCAGCGATGCCCGCTCGCCRGCCAGGTGCGAGCTGTTTTCCGTGCTCAGCCAGTCCCTGCCTGGCCRCCCGGGGCGGCTGCGTCTCCTTCCTAGGGCCGGCAGTGATGCTGGTGCTGGGGCAGTGATAGTGATGCTGGYACTGGGGCGCTGATGCAGGTACTGGGGCAATGATGGAGGCCTCCGTCCTCCCGGCGTTGATGATAATTAACATGGTTTCTCCCATGGGTGCCCGACACCCAGAGCCATGCCCTGTCTACCCATCCTCTCGGTGGCCATCCCCAGCCCAGCTTAGCCACCCGCAAGGTGGGCAGGGGCTGCCTTAACCCCCCCGCCCCCCTCCCCCCGCTGAGCAAATGGCCACAGGCAGAGGCGCTGCGAAGCGAACGCCCAAGTCTTTTAATGAATGAAGCAAGAAACGGGGATCTGGGAGAGGGCTGGGGCTGGAGCGGGTGGGTGCAGGTCTCTGCCTCCGGATCTCCTCTGCGCGTGGGTGCTATGGGGGACAGTGCTGGACCGGTGGCTTATGGGCAGCCGTACTCGTTGGCTATCTCCATGTCGATCTCCCTCTGCAGAAAAAACTGCAGCTGGCCCAGTGACATCTGCAGGGCCGCCTGCTCCTGCTCCTCCTGGGCCAGCTTTTTGATGCACTCCCGCTCGGGCCGCTGCTCAAGTGTGATGGGCACCGGCTCCTCCTGCTCCTCGAGCGGGGTGGGCGCAGCCGTGAGGCCCCCCCAGGGCCCAAGGGATAGCACGGAGTCAGCAGGAGGGTGCAGCAGCCGTGGCGGCATGCGCAGCTGCTGCAGCAGCCCCTCCCATGGGGTTTGTCCCCCTGTGGGCAACAGGCGCAGCCAGCTCGGCTGCTTGGGTTTGGCAGCAGCCCCGGTGCACGCCTTGCTGCTCGATGATGCCGCCGCCGGTGCTGTCTCCCTCTTGCCGTCAGCCAAGGGCTTGGAGGCAGCCGGCCCCGCGCTGGGTCTCGGGGCTGCCAGCAGTGGATTGGGGAGCCTGGGGGGCACGCTGGGGCCGGCTTGGGGCTCTGGGTCGGGCGGTTGGTGCACCGGTCCCACGACCTTCACTCTTTGCCCCAGCAGGTGGAAACTCTGGATGGAGTTCAGCAAGTGGGCCCTCAGGTCGGTATGGGGTGACCTCAGGCCCTGCACCGTTTTGGCCTGGACTTTTTTGCGCAGCAGCCTGTCCTGGGGTCACCTGTTGTGGGGATCCATGCTCCGCGCCTCCTTGATCAGCAGCGGGCAGGGTGGGCGAGCGGGCGGCAGGCGGGGCGCTTTGCCCCCCAGCGTCCCCAGGGCTTCTGGGTTGCTCGAGCATCAAGGTGGGCACATTGGTGTTCTTGGATGCCCTGTGCTTGCTGCCACCYGCTTGTTGCCCGCTGCTGCCTGCTGCTGCCCGCCACCACGCCGTCCCTGTCTGGCTTCCCCTCCCAGAGGGTTTTTGAGTGTTTTGCCACCTGGCACACCATGATCATCATCTTCTTTGGTGGCATGTTGTCCCACAGGGAGGTCTCTTGTGTCTTGGGGGTGACAGCCGGCACGGGGCGCTTGGCCTGCTTGCCGCCCGCCTTGCCTGATCTGGGCACCACTCGACAGGAGACGACGTCCAGCGGCAGCAGCAAGGGAGTCAAAACCACATGGGGCCACCTCCGCAGTGCCTCCTCCACCAGTTGGGCCATGCGGGGAGGATGATGCTGGGGGGCAGCTGGGGGGCTGGCCAGGGGACTCAGCAGCAGGATCCGCAGGGGTCTCAGCAGAGGACTCTCCGGGGAACCCCTCAGAGGACCCTCTGGGTAACCCTTCAGGGGCCTCTATAGGACTGTCCTTTGAAGTCTCCATAGGAGTCTCCTGAGAAGGGCCCCTGGGACTCTCTGGCAGCCAGGTGGGGAGGATCGCTGCCACACCACCCTGCTTCCTCTTGGGGTCCAGCAAGGGGGGCGTCGACACCCCCCCGCAGGAGGGGTCGGCGTCCCCCAGCATCGCTGCTGCCACTTGGCCCTCAAGGCAGTCATCCTCCACCTCATACTCCAAGAAGTCAGGAGGCTGGTTGAGGAAGGTATTGCTGTCAGGGACATCGGGGATGTCAGGGACATCGGAGATGGTGTCCTCGCTGTCCCCCAGCATCGCCGCTGCTGCTTGCTCCTTGGTGCAGATGCCCTCTGCCCTATACTCGGAGAGGTCAGGGAGCTTGTTGAGGGAGGTGGTCAAGTTGGGGATGTTGGGGACATCAGGGATAGTGTCCTCGCTGTCCCCCAACCCCACTGCCACTGCTCACTCCTTGGGGCAGCCACCCTTTGCCATGTACTCAGAGAGGTCGGGGAGCTTGTGGACGAAGGCAGTCAAGCTGGAGCTGTCGGGGACATCGGGGATGGCGTCCGTGCCATCCACGGTGTTGAGCCAGGCGAGCATATTGTTGACGTTGGTGTCACCTGCCTGCTGAGGAAAGGCCTCGGTGAAGGTGTCTGGCCCCTGCTTGGGCAGGTCCACGGGCTTCTGTGGGGCCGCCAGGGTGGTCACCACTGCTGAAAATGCAAACAAAGCCAACCCAACCCCGGGGCGATGCAAGCTTTCCTCGGTGCGGGCCACCTGCCTGTGGACTCTGCCAGCCACCAAACCTCACCTTTGGGCTTCGTCGTGGTTCAGCCGGTCGACAGAGCCAGGGCAGGCTGGTGGGGGCTGGCAGCAGGATCGCTGTCCTTGATGGACACCACGTCCTTGATAAAGGCCTCCAATGTCTTCTGGGGGCTGCCGGGCAGGGTGTGGAGCACAGGGGGGCCCTGCACCCAATGCTGAGCCATGGGGTGGCGCGGTGGCGGGGTGGGCAGGGCTGGGCAGCACGCAGGAGCCCGTGGGGTACAGCGGCTCCCCCTGGACCACGGCCCATGGCCCCAGCCCCATCAGCTGGTGGGGCACCAGCATCCCTGTCACCACCTGCTGTCCCCAGCCATAGGCAGGGGGACAGGGAGCAGCCACAGCGGGGAGCTGCAGCCCACGGGGCAGCTGTCCCATGGGGGAGAGTTGCACCACCTGCCCTGGCACCCCATGCCAGACGGTGGCCTGGGCCAGCTGGTAGGTGTCGGTGTGGAGCTGGGTGGGCTCACACGACACCGGCAGGCCTGGGACAGAGGGCAGCACGCCAGAAGTGACCAGTGGCAGCATGGCTGGGGTGGTGAAGCTCACGCCGGGCACCTCCGATGCCATTGGGAGCCGGAGAGGGAACCACTCTGATGGGGGAAGCAAAGGGGGGTGATGGGGTGAGATATTGGTGGGCAGAGCCAGTTGGGGGGTTACCCAGAGGTCAGGAGCACCATGAGGAGCGGGAGCCTGCTGCTGTACCTGCCATGGTGGTTGGTCAGTGTGGGGTTTGTTTGGGGCAAACAGYGTTCTRGGGGGTCCGTCCCCATGGCGATCATTCTGCCAGCAACTGCTTCAGCCAGCCTTGCGATGGTTTGATTTTTCATACCACAACAACTTCCCATCTCA
>JAYKAV010000620.1:0-50806 GCA_035582835.1 Phoebastria nigripes
CACAAAGGAGTGGCCAGGAGTGAAAGCTGTTGCTGGACTTCACCTTCCCTTGGCACCCCCTTCACAGCCCAACCAATATGGAGGTTCTGCACTTCCTATAGTCCTAGGATTAGGTTTAGATTTAGGATTTGGGATTAGGGTTCGGGGTTAGGGTTAGGGCTAGAGCTTAGGTTTAGGGTTACGGTTAGGGCTTGGGTTTAGGCTTAGGTTTAGGATTGGGGTAAGGGTTAGGGGTCAGCATTAGGGTTGGGTTAGGTTTAGGTTTAGGCATAGGGTTAGGATTTAGGGTTAGGGTAAGGGTTAGAGATTAGGGATGGGTTAGGTTTCGGGTTACAGTTAGGGGTTAGGGGTCATCATCAGGGTTGCATTAGGGTTAGGGTTAGGTTTGGGGTTAGTGTTAAAGCTTAGGTTTAGGGCTAGGGTTAGGGTTAGGGGTTAGGTGTTAGGGTGAGCTTCAGGGTTTGGGGAGCCAGTAGGGTTAGGGGTTAGGGTTATGTGTTAAGATTAGGGTTTAGGCTTAGAGTTAGAATTAGGGGTTAGGGTTAGGTTTAGGGTTAGGGGTTAAAGGTTAGGGTTAGGGTTAGTGTTCCAGTTAGGGTTAGGGCATACGGTTAGAGTTAGGGGTTAGTGTTAGGGGTCAGCATTAGTATTGCATTAGGTTTAGGCTTAGGGTTGGGGTTAGGGTTATAGTTAGTGTTAGAACTTAGATTTAGGTTTCTGGCTAGGGTTAGGGTTAGGTGTTAGGGTGAGCTTTTGGGTTAGGGGAGCCATTAGGTTTAGGTTTAGGGGTTGGAGTTATGTGGTAAGGTTAGGACTTATGGTTAGGTTTTAGGGCTAGGGTTAGGTTTAGGGTTAGTGTTCCCGTTAGGGTTAGGGCGTAGGGTTAGATTTAGGGGTTATGGTTAGGGGTCAGCATTAGGGTTAGGTTTAGGGGTTAGGATTATGTGTTAAGGTTAGGGTTTAGAGTTAGAATTAGGGGTTAGGTGTTAGGGTTCAGTTTAGGGTTGGGGTTTAAGTTTAAGGTTAGTGTTCCGCTTAGGGTTAGGGTGTTGGATGAGGGTTAGGGGTCAGCATTAGGTTTGGCTTAGGTCTAGATTTAAGGTATTAGGTCCAAGCCCAAAATGGACACCCACCATCTTAAGTAGAAGTGGGTCGGCCACCACCACACAGAAGTGGCAAGGACTGAAATCTGTTGGTGACCCTCCCCTTCCCTTGACAGCCCCTTCACAGCCCCAAGAAAACCAGGGCTCTGTGCTTGCTCTACCAAGTAACACTCACCCTTGCCGGAGCCCAGAACCCAAGGGAACAGCATCAGCTAGGAATCAAACACAAATATGGCTATGAATGAAAGCTGTTGCACCCCCAGCACCCAGCAACTGGACATGCCCAGCACCCAGCACCCCCAGAGCCCAGAACACCTAGTGCTCAGCACCCAGCGCCTGGACATGCCCAGCACCCGCACGTGCCCAGCACCCCCAGGGCCCAGCACCCAGCACCCCCAGTGCACAGCACTGAGGACCCAGCATCCAGCGGTAGGCACCTCGACATGCCCAGCACCTGGTCAGGCCTGGCACCCAGCACCCCCAGTGCCCAGAACATCCAGTGCCCAGCAACCAGCACCTGGATGTGCCCAGGACCTGGACATGCCCAGCACCCAGCAACTCCAGTGGCCAGCACCAGCACCCAGACATGCCTAGCACCTGGACATGCCCAGCACCCAGCAGCCCCAGTGCCCAGCGCCGCGACGTGCCCATCACCCATCATCCAGCAGATCCAGACAGAACCCGGATTACGGTTAGGGTTAGGGGTCAGGGTTAGTGTTAGGGGATAGCGTTAGGGTTAGGGTTAGGTGTTCTGCTTAGGCTTAGGGTTAGCATTAGGTTTAGGTTCAGGGTTTCGGTTTTGGGTTAGGGTTACCGTTCAGTTTATGGTAAGGGTTAGAGATTAGTGATGCATTAGGTTTAGGGTTAGGGATTAGAATGAGAGGTTAGGATTAGGTTTAGGATTAGCGTTAGGGTTTTAGGTCTGTCCTGGTTCCTGCTGGGACAGAGTTAATGTTCTTCCCAGTAGCTTGGGTTTGCTATGAAAGGAACATTGATGGCCCATTGATGTTTTGTTTGCTGCCAAGCAGCGCTTGCACCGGGGACTTTTCAGCTTCCCATGCTCTGCCAGGTGCATGGGAAGCTGGCAGGGGAGCATGGCCAGGGCAGCTGACCCAGCTGGCCAATGGGGTATTCCATACCATGTGACATCATGCTCAGTATAGAATTAGGAGGCGTGGTCCAGCAAGGGGGGCTCCCGTGTCTTGTGGCGGCCTGGGCGTCTGTCGGCGTGTGGTGAGCAGTTGCATTGTGCATCACCTGCTTTGTATATTCTTTTATTGTTGTTGTTATCATTATTATTATTGTTTGGTATCATTGTTATTATTATTGTTCTACTTGGTTTTGTTTCAATTATTAAACTGGTTTTATCTCAACCCACAAGTTTTCCTACTTGTGCCCTCCCGATTCTGTCCCCATCCTACCAGAGGTGGTGGGGGTGAGCAAGCAGCTGCGTGGTGTTTAGTTGCTGGCTAGGGTTAAACCATGACAAGGTCTAAGCCCAAGACGGACACCCACCACCTTATCCTCCCATACAGGAGTGGTCAGGAGTGAAAGCTGTTACTGGCCCTCCCCTCCCCTTGGCAGTCCATCAACAGGCCCAACAACACCGCGGTTCTGTGCTTGCTTTAATCCTAAGCCTATAAAACTTGCTAGAGTCCAAGCTCAAGAATGGACACCCACCACCCTAACCTCCGATACAGAAATGGCCGGGGTGAAAACTGCTTGTGGCTCTCACTTTCCTTTGTCAGCCCCTTCTCAGCCCCACCAACACCGGCCCTCTGCATTTGTTCTCCCATCTAACGTCAGCCTATCCATGACAGTCACCAGAGCCCAGCTCCAAAACCAGACACCCACCAGGTGGGGCTCCAACACAGAAGTAACCAGGACTGAAAGCTGTTGCTGGCCCTCACTTTCCCTTGGCAGCCCCTTCACAGCCCAACCAACATGGAGGCTCTGCACTTCCTATAATCCTAACCCTAAACCTTGCTAGAGTCCAAGCCCAAAACGGACACCTACCACCTTAATCTCCAATACAGAAGTGGCCAGGAGTGAAAACTGCCTGAGGCCCTCACCTTCCCTTGATACCCCCAACAAAACCAGGGCTCTGTGCTTGCTCTACCAAGTAACACTCACCCTTGCTGGAGCCCAGAACCCAAGGGAACAACATCAGCTAGGAATCCAGCACAAATATGGCCACGAGTGAAAGCTGTTGCATCCCCAGCACCCAGCAACTGGACATGCCCAGCATCCAGCTCCCCCAGCACCCAGCACCTGAGCACCCCCAGCACCGAGCACCCAGACATGCCCAGCACCCCCAGAGCCCAGAACCCCCAGTGCCCAGCATCCAGCGCCCAGCATCTGGACATGCCCAAGACCCGGACATACCCAGCACCCAGCACCCCTAGCACCCAGAACCCCCAGTGCCCAGAATCCAGCGCCCAGCACTCAGCGCCCAGCACCTGGACATGCCCAGCACCCAGACATGCCCAGCACCCAGACATGCCAGCGCCCAGCACTCAGCACCCGGACATGCCCAGCACCCAGCACCCCCAGCGCTCAGCCCCCAGACATGCTGAGCTCCTGGTCACACCCAGCACTGGCACATGCCCAGCACCCAGCATCAAGCACGCAGAACCCGGATTACAGTTAGGGGACAGGGTTAGGGTTAGTGTTAGGGGATAGGATTAGGCTGACGGTTAGGGTTTTGGGTTAGGGTCAAGGTTACGGTAAGGGTTAGAGATTAGGGATGGGTTAGGTTTAGGTTTAGGGGTTAGAGGTAGATGTTAGGATTAGGTTTAAGGTTAGGTGTTAGAGTTAGGGGTTAGGGTTTTAGGTCTGTCCTGGTTCCGGCTGCAACACAGTTAACTTTCTTCCCAGTACCTGGAGGGGTTGTGGTGTTTTGGGTTTGGTATGAAACTAATGTTGATGGCCCATTGATGTTTTGGTTGTTGCCGAAGCAGCGCTTGCACCGGGGACTTTTCAGCTTCCCGTGCTCTGCCAGGTGCATGGGAAGCTGGTGGGGAAGCATGCCCGGGGCGGCTGACCCAGCTGGCCAATGGGGTATTCCATACCATGTGATGTCGTGCTCAGTATATAATTAGGAGGTGTGGTCTGGGAAGGGGGGGCTTTTGTGTCTTGTGGTGGGCTGGGTGTTGGTCAGCATGTGGTGAGCAGTTGCATTGTGCATCACCTGCTTTGTATATTCTATTATTGTTATCATTGTTGTTATTATTATTGTTCTACTTTGTTTTGTTTCAATTATTAAACTGTTGAGAAAATGATAGCAGTTGATATATTACTGGTAACAATACAGTGTCCAGGCTAGGACAATTAAGCAAACAAGCTAGAATTGTTCAGACCATGGATATGGTAAAGGGGCTAGACACAACTACTAAACACCTTACAGTTAGTCCCAACCCATGGAAAATTTCAACCAGCTTATGAAAGTTATGTATACTCGTGTTCACACTGTTGTTTCTACTACCAGCAGTGCCCTTGCATGTTTTACTGTGCAAACCTTTGCTATAAATGAATATGAACAACAAGCCAACTTGGATCATAGTGGGAAGCCTACTTTGTTGGGGGCCCTATTATTGGATCGGTGGCAGGATTGTAAATCATGGTTCCTCAAAATTATGCACTCAGAGGTAGGAAGTAAAAAGTCATCTGTGAAGTGGTTCTATCTATTCTCACACAGTGAATAAGAAAAATTAAAGAAGTGCCCATTTACCAGTAGACAAAATGTCAGAGCTGGAAGGTATAAAACATCAGCTTACCCAAAAAGCTTTTTAAGTGGGCACTATTCTGGGGTACAGCTCCAGCTGCGAGCAAGTCTCTCATTTAATGCAGTGATGCTGCAGCAGAATGCTGGCACCTCCAGGGCAAAAGAATGAGGAGGATTGGCAAATGGAGAGCAGCTGTGTTAGATATTAGCAATAGACAAGCAACTGCAGCTTGCATCTCTCTAGAAATCCATGTGCCAGAGAGAAAGCTTCCCAGGAGCATGAAGTGGAGGCATTTCTGTACTCCTTGTACATCTCACAGAGCTTTGTGGTGGAGGGTGCTGTTGATTTTCTCTTCCCAAGTCTCTCCTGCCTGGGAGGAGCTAGTAGAAAGACACCCCACCTGACCTAGAAAGAGTGATCAGAGACTACAGGCACAGAGCAATCAGACCATGGGGGCAACAGCTGTGACCAATGATCATCAGCTTTCCCCTTCACTTCCTCAGGGACACCTGAGGCAGGTGGCCAGAAAGAGCTAAAGGGCCCTTATGCAGCCCTACAATTTGCTGGCTCCTACAACCGTTGTCCTTTGTTTGGCAGTTTTGTCAGAATCCACTATCTGATAGAAATACTTATAGACCAAGCTGGAAGATATAAAACAAAAATATCAGCTTACCCAAAAAACCTTTGAAGTGGAGCCAAAAGCAGCTGGACTGTTGAGGTGTTCATGCTTCCTAGTGTGGTACAGGTGATGCCTGCACTGTGATGGAGGAGGATGGCTGAGCTTGCTCACTGTCGGCTAGGTAACAAATTCTTTTTTTTTCCTCTGTTTTGACTCATGGGTGCATGAATCAAGAGTTATATGTTATAAGTTATGAAACCTTGTGATTTGACTGGTGAATAAGTGACTTCATGTGATAGGCTAGTCTGGGCAAAAGGGGCTTGAGCCCCAGTTTGTCATGTTTGTTTCTTGTATAAGTGAGCTAATTCAAGGGCTGGTAACTGAAGTAGGACCATGGATCAGAGGGCCCACATGTCCATGTTACCAGCAACTGGAGAAGGTGAGGGTATGTGAATGTATGATCACTGGTGAATATCAAGCTGGAATAGTTGCTGAGTAGGTGAAGTGACCTGGGAGTCAAGTGTGTGTGTTCTGTCTTTGAAGGTAAGGCCACTGATGGAGTTTGCTACCAGAGTGACTAAGAGGTCCTGACTGACTGCTGGAGAGGTTTCTATGTGTGTGTCTGTCTGTGAGTAAGGCAGTTTGCACCAGTAACTGGAAACGGGCTGTGTCTCTGGAGTTCGTATATGCAGGTGCAAGCAACTGGGGAGACTGGGATCCCAGGGGCCAGCTGCTGAGTAGACTGTGTAAGCCCAGCTACATGAGGGATCCAGATTTTACACATATAATGTACCTTCATCCTGATCTGCCAGAGAGGTGAACAGGAGGAGGCTTTTGGTATTGTGTGAATACTGACTATGTTTGTCTGGGCTGATCTGTGTGTTTGATATTAGTATTTGTATACATATACATACATGTAAACATGTTGTACACATGTATACACATTGTATGTACCAACTGGGAGTAGGTTCTCAGCCTCGCTACTTTTTAGATCTGGGAGCATGGAGCTGCATCATCCTCATCTTTTCTGTGGTACCAAATTTGCACCACAGCACAGTAGATCTCTACTAATCAAAAAAAGTTATGAAGAAAAAAATGTTTATTTGCTGAATAGGATTGATAATAGGCAGATCAGGGTAATGAGAATCACTCTGCAAGCTTAATTTTTTCATATATTTTGAAGCTTTAGCTTTTTTATAATTGCATTACTGCACTGCTAAGGCCTAGGGAAGGAAAAATAAAATGGAGCATTCAAAGACAATGATTTAAGCGGAAAATAAAGGTAATCTAACTGACATTGAAACAGCTATAATATTTTGGAGGTATGTAATGCATGTTTATGGCGTGAAGTGTTCAAATTTATTAGAGATACTGCTCTTCTTTCTTTTCTGCGCTCTCTTAGCTGTTACTCCATTCTTGACATGGATTTTTCTCAGATAATACTTTGTTTGAGTTAATTTGTGAAACTTGACAAAGCTGGCTACTATACCCTGACTGCAAAGCTCTATTTCACTGGGTGTTGGTGGTTTTTTAAAATTATTTATTTACGGTGTACACGAGCGCTACATGCTAGCCACAGGCAGTAATTTTACGGTCAGGGACTGAGTACCAGCCTAAAGCAAGCAAAAAGGCTCCTCGACAAAGCCCTGAGTACAAACATGCAAGACTTGCTGAGGCTGGTGGAACTGTCTTTTTGTGGAAATCAGAGTGCTGGTACAAGAAACGCCTTAGAGTAGCAGCCTTGTTGTTTGGCATTGATCGGAATGTTTTGAGACCCTAGAGCTTGCTGTCTCAGCACATAAGCATTAAGCAAGTCAAGGAGCTGCAGCAATAACCTTGGCCTCTCTCACAACTTCTCTCTACTAACAATAAATTTGATTGAACAATATGCATGGATCAGAACCTGTCCCAGAAGCAGTGACTATCTTTTCAACTCTGTGTATGCACATCTCTTCAAAAAGTGCTTCATAATTAGGCTGTAGAGATCCTGACCCAAACTACTGTAGTAAGATGCAAATATGCCAGGTTTTGCCCTTTTCAACAAAAATGTATTTTTAGATCTACAGCGGCGTTATGTCCTTCCCTCAGCTTAGCTAAAAGTAAAGATTTAAAATTACATGCAAAAGTCATGTACATTGTTCTTAAACAAACAATTTTTTTTCTGGATAATTTATACATACAAGCAAGCACAGAGGCACATATGTACCTCCTGCTTCACAGCACAATGAAAGGAGATCTCTCAGCGGTACAGGGTACTCATATCCCCAAGCCGTGCTAATGAAACTCTCATTGGCAAGTCCAATAATTACAACTGTTGTTAACGACTGTACAGAAATGCCTGTATCAGGTCATGAGCAAATTATTACGTTAGAGATTTTGTATTTTCAATTATAATTATGGAAGAAGTGTAGCATTTTAACAGCATAAAGAAAAACTTTCTTGCCCCAGTACATTGCTCACCAGTACGCTTCACAGGTTCTAACTGCCTCTGTCAGTAACCTTGTACTACTGCAATGATTCTTGAGTAAATAACATCACCCTTCTATGTGTTTATCTTCCTACCTTTTTTGTGTTTGTCTTAGCTATACATACTGGAGACTTTAAGACAGGGACTACTTTACATTAGTTATTTTCACTTTGCCCAGCATAAAAGAAATCCAATGCGATCTTTGTAGCAAAAAGTACTAACGAAGTGTGGTGCCCAGACTATGCTTTGAGCTCTTTGCCGATCAAGAGACTATTTTGTAGAATCACAGAATAATTTTTGCCTGAAGGAACATCTGGGGGGGTGTCTGGCCAACTTCTAACTCAAAGCAAGATCAGTTTTTAACCTAGAAGAAGTTGCTTAGGGCCTTGCCTCGTCAAGAGTTGGAAACCTCCAAGGATGGTGATTCTACAGTCTTTCTGGGCCCCTGTTCTAGCACTGTAGGACCCTTAAGGGCAAGTTCTTTTCCTTATATTCCTGCAGCTTGTAACCATTCCCTCTGGTTGCTATGGCATGCACTGTCTCTATTTCTCTACACCTGCCTTTTTAGTTAGTGAAAGATTGCAATTACATGTTCCCCCCTCCACCTGCCCTTAGCTTTCTTCTCTCGAAGCCAAAGGAAAACAGCTCTCTTGGATTCTTCTTGTATGTCATATGCCACCTAATCATCTTGCACACTAATCAACTTGGCCATCCACTGGAAATTCTCCAGGTTGTTAACATTACTTTTGCGTGGAGGGGGAGGTGTGAGCAAAAACTGGACTTTATTAAGCCCTTTGCAATAGTCAGCTCTCTGTAAGGAACAGAAGGGGTACTCATCAAGCTTGGTAACACAGGTCAAACAGAAAATGGATAGAAATGCTTTTTACTAATGAAATAGGAAAAACATGTACAGGTATCCTAGCAATGATAAAAAGCTTATGAGCCATATTGCCCTTAATTATAGGAAGAACAGATAATTTTTGTTTCACTATTTTTACATGGTGCAAAAGAAATTTAACTATTTTATCTCTGCCTTCTAGGCTAGGAAAGAATAATTTCCCATTTTTCTCAGCCTGGTCCAGAGATTGAAATCATTGTAGAGTGCCAGTGCCCTGGAACACAGTGAGGCCTTTATGTACAAATAATAATTACAGGCATCTTGGCTTACTTGCTTCTTTTATAGTGTGCTCTTGTTGACAAGTAACATTGGTGTTTGAAATGCATGAGAGAATGGGTGGGTTGAAGTCACAATTCTTTTGTAGTTGTGCAATCATTTTCATTAGTCAATATGATAGAGTCGAGTAATTTACTAAATCTGTGGTTACTGTTGCTGGCACACAAAACTGAATCATTCCATTAAATGCACATCAAGCGCCCTGTCCAGGAGCTTTGCCTTGAGATGTTTTGTGTTGATTTGAGAAGATATCCTCTTGAATGCACCAGCGGCTAGATGGGCGGAGCACATGTGCACTTTCCCTGCAGCTGTTTCAAGGGAACTTGTATCTCTAAAGGACAATGTGAGTAAGCTACCAGGTCGCTCAGGACAACTGAAAGCTAGAGCATTCAAAAAATTATGGCCTGGAAATATGAGTTGTTACTGAAATCAGGGGCTAGATCAATTCCAGTGAGGCACGACATAACTCTGGGTCATTAGTTTGGCACTTTGGTTCTTATGCTACTCACACAGCTGCTTCTTATGCCTGTGACTGATCCCTCTTCATTAGGCAGTTGTCTTGCTTTAGGTCAGCAAATTAATGTGGTATTGAAATGTTCTGGCTTTAAATACAATTTAAAGGTGAAACCTTAAGGCTTTGGTGGACCTGGCACTTAACATTGGTTTCTCAGTTCCTATAAAGGTATAATGTCATTTTACGGTTGTAGGGATAGAGGGGACTGTTTGGATGCAGTTAAAATTTTATTATGGTGTGTAGATCAGCAGAGACGCTAAGAAGATTTCCAGCAGGACAAATTTCTGAAACTTTTGATTAATCCAGAAAAGTATTCTGGCTTTGTGAGGTCTTTTCACTGTTTCTTTTTCCCAAAAAATGGTTTTGTTAACTTTATAAGGACTATGAAATAAAACTCAGACAATTGCCGCCTTCAGGGCAGTGCTGATATTAGTAAACAGCTATAAATTAATAATGTCTGTCAGGAAGGCACAACTACTGAAGCAAGTATATACTTACAAACCTTTACCTGTACRCATGTCTATAAATATATGTGAGGTGTTACTAGTATGATAGTCACAAAAATGCTCCCAGGAGTGGAGCTAATCGACAACAGAAGTCATCTCACTTCAAAGATGATCCTCGTCACAGAGTCCGGAGTCAGCCAGGCTTCCCCAGCAAGGGTCCAGTCTGTCTGGGAGGTCTCGTGCAGTGCAGCTCTTGCAGAGAGGCAATGAGGATTTTTTTTTTTATACCTTTTTGTTGTAGATACATAAGTGGGCATAGGACATCAGTGCCTGGAATAGTTGTTGCTGACTCCTGTTTTCCTGGAAGGTCAGTTCTTTATCACAGTTTCTTTATCCTGCACCCATCGGGGTCTCTTTGTCCTACCAACTACTCCTCATCAAGGAGGTTTTGGCTGAAATTTTCAGACATGTCTCTAAGGAGATATTCTTCTTTGTCAGTGTGTTTACTAGGTCACCTTTGTGGGCTCCTGTCACAGAGATGAGCAAGCAGCAAAAATAGGTGCTGCCTAAAAAGGCGAAAGGAGCTTGGACTGGAGAATAGTAACAAGGCAGGCTTCACTGACAAGGGGACAGTCCCTGAACAAGGCAAGCAGAGGAGCAGTCAGCTTCAGCCAACAGTTCAGATCACCAGAGAAGTCCATAACGATGAGGAAAGTCTGAGGTCGGGCTAAGAAGTTTAGTCAGTCGGTAAATGTCTAGATCACATATGGATATAGGAATCGGAGTTTTTCACAGTCCGGTAATTGCCAGGCAAGTCTATAGTGAGAAGGCCAGTTGGAGGTCAAGCCAGAAAATCAAGTCATCAGGTCAGGGTTTGGATGAGTGGTGTACAAAGCATGGCTGCAAATGCCGCTGCACTGTAGCTCAGGTGGGAATCAAGGGCAAGATTGTCAACTTAAAAGCAAAGTTGATGAAGTCTTTGCTGTGGCTTCTTTGTCAAGCTGTGTAGGAGAAATCTCTACTGAGGCTTATTTTGGCTCATTCTCTCGAGGCCACTAGCTGCACAGTTTGCCCTGAAAACAGGCAGTGCAGTCCCCCGCAGCTGGAGGATGCATTCAGGGCCCTGACAGGAAGATGTAACTATCCAATAGCCTGTAACTAGGCTATTAGAGCCTTCAGTGTACTTAATGACCTGACACTCATTATAGACCCCTGGGTACTCCACTTACTGTGGGCCTCTGGCTAGGTATCAAGCTTTGAACATGATTAGTTCTGCCAACACAACTGGTGGTCTGTTTAGCCAGGTCATACTTCCAAAGGATTCTTATATGAAAGCTGAAGGAGGGTGGGTCTGAACTCTTACTAATGTCAAGGGAGATTAAATCTCTTCCTCTTCCCTCTTCTACTTCGCTGCCAGTCCTTATTCTACCTCCAGTATGTACACAGGGTCCTTGCATAGCCAGCTGGGTTGGTCTTCTGCTGATATTCATGATCTTCCAGTTTGATGAGCTCTCAGTGCATTCTCCTTCAAAGCAGCCCACCCTATTTGGAACCTTTGCCTCCCAGGAGACTCTACCTAGCAGTTCCCTAAACAAGCCAGAATCAAGTCTCCTAAAGTCTGACTCAGCTGCTTATCTTCTCAGCCTGAACTCAATCATGTCATTGTCCCAGACAACTAGAGGGAGGTAACAACTCGGAGATAACAATAGAATAGAATAGGATATTTCAACTGGAAGGGACCTACAATGATCCTCTAGTCCAACTGCCTGACCAATTCAGGGCTGACCAAAAGTTAAAGCATGTAAAGGGCATTGTCCAAATGGCTCTTAAACACTGACAGGCTTGGGGCATTGACCACCTGTAGTTTTGCTTTTAGACTTTTCTTTACAGATTTGCAGTCAGGGCCTTTGCAAGGGTAGGAGGACATCTACTTTCAATACTTATATCATCAGATGGGTACCCTTGATAAAAAAGGCTGTTGATAGAACATAGGAAAAGTCAAAAGACTCTTGGTGTAAGGCAGAAATGAAGGACTATGGAGTTAACAGTCAGATTTTTGCCTACTGAATATTTATAGCAAATATCCCATTTGGTTTAAAAGTAGCAGAAATTTAGCTAAATGCTGAAACTGATAACACTCAAATCTCATAAAAGATGGACTTCTTATACTGGCAATGAAAAGCCCTAGTGACCATGAATGTGATGGAGCAAAAGGGACTAGAGCTGTCTCACAGAAGAGATAGAAACAAGCAGGAGGAATCTAACAGCACACTAATCACAATAAATACACAGATTGAAGATGTCTATTGCATTTTTTTACTCTATCTCCTATTATTCTTACCCTTTAAGTCAGCAATTACCAGCTTATGCCATCTTGTTTAGCAAACACAGATTTAAAAATCTGTTTTTCATTAAAGCATGTGTACAACTAAGCTCAACCAAATATGCCCCAGTAGAAGCAGGTGCACCCACCTAGAAGGAGAAGCTGTCATTGCAATGAGGCTGCAGTGGCCCAGAATGGTGAGAGCTTCCTGCCCCCAGATAGGTGACACTGCTTGTAGGCCCTTACAGTTGGGTGGTGCTACACAAGGTTTCACCATGGAAATCAGTAGATATAGTGACATAGGACATCTGTTAAAACAGGTCTGCTGGAAGGAGTCCTATAAAAATCCACATGTAATATAGAGAAGAAATGTCAATGGAGGAGTGTTACAACATTACCACACCCTATTAGGATGGCAGAAATTGCTTTTCCCACAGCAACAGTAGTTGAGAATTGGGAGGTAGTACAAAGACACTCTTTCAGAGGCTGCAGGGAGACCAGTCATTTAATAAGTGCTAGACGCAAGGAGTTAATTTCAGCAGAATATTTATTGTTTTCTCTGCAGAGAAAGAGAAGCAAAAGTTAAAAATTAAAACCAATATATCTTCTGTTTTACCCTGTTACGTGTTGGAAGGTGTTGTAGTATCTCAAACTTAAAACCTAGTTACTTTTTTTGAAATTGTGAAGGAGCTTGGAAAAGCAGCTTCTTTAAGTTCATAAAAGAAAAATGACTGTTATGAAGCTCTTGCTTTCACACAAAGTTTTCTTCCTCTAACATTACACTTCTACCAGTTCAGAGTCGTAAAGTACCTGTAGGGCTTTGCCATACCAAAAGTATGACTGCCTTTGGTGTAGTCAGCCCAGATAACTAGGTAATGTATTCTCTCATGGTTCAAGAAATCCCTCTGAGTTCTTAAAAAAAAAAAAAAAAAATTAATAAAAAGTCTTATGAAATAGCTTTATTGTTTCTATATGCAGAGGATTCATCTGTTAAAATTTTTTGTACATAAATCGCAATAGCAACCAGATCTGATGCACCTTTCTAATGATAGGTTGAGATAGTAAATTCCTTGGCATCAAAATTAATTTTCTAATTGATGTTTTTACAGCAATGTACAACTTATTCCCTATAACAAAGCACTCCATATATAAAAGTTTCATGACACATCACAGCTTTAGAGTGAAAACAAACTCAGAAATAATCAGATGTTTGTATTTGCTAGTATACCTTATTAGGTCACTAGTTCTCATAAAATATCATCCCCTGAGAAAATGACAAATAATAATAAATTTGTATTTCTAACAAATAACATGTTCTTTATTCAGGTAGACTTACTGATTGATGAACGATTCAGTATGCAATACAGTGGGTTTTTTTTTTTTTTTTATTTTTAAATCTTCAACAGTATTGCAATGAATGCACTCATTTGCATTCCATTTTTAGTGAGGAAGATTTGAAGCAATTTCATTTTCTTTCTGACATGATTATATGGTATGTGCATTCTTATGCAAAATAATAGTGTTTCTATAACAACATCATCAGAAAAAAACTCCAATGTTTTATAATTATTCACAAATTAATCTTCAGAGCCCCTTATATGCAGGAAGAAAAACAGTTTCCTACTGCTGCTGTTTATGAAAATGGGAATTATGAGCAATGTTTTCAAATACACATAAAACCCCAATATTGTTCGTCAGAGCCATAAAGCCTTGTGTGTTGTACTAGATTTTGAAAAAAAAAAAATCTGTGTCAGAATATTCATAGACTACACAGGAATAGAAGCAAATGTATTCTTGCTTTAAGTTTTCTAAATAGCCATGTGATTATCGTTCCTAAGGATTTATGAACCGTGTCTGCTCTGTTAATCAGTGCGTTGTGTCCACCTTTAATAATACTAATTTAATTTCAATTACAGATTTTTCTAAAGCACAGTGAAATTTAAAGTGAAATGTACAAGACATCACTAAACAAAAAATTCCTTTTATGTGAGCTAGTCAGATCACTGGCTTAAACTCACACTCTTTTTTAGCTTAGAAGCAAATAAAACTAATTTTCTTGTCAAGCACCTGTGTTTGCAGTGACTCAGGGCACTGACCTTCGGAACAACCTTTTTCCAACTGTTGGTGCTTAGTATTGGTCAATGTGCCTTCAACAAGACTGGATGATATAAAATTGAGTGGAACGGTCAATACAGTGCAGGGTACCTGTGGCAGAAACCTCATGAAGTTCAACAAATAGAAGTAAAAAGTCCTGTAGCTTAAGTGGAATAACCCAAACAACAGTATGGCCTGGACACCAACTGGCTAGAAGGCAGCTTTACAGGAAAGAACCTGGACATTAATCAGCAATGTCACCTTCCAGCAAAGAAGGTCATCCACATATTCACTGCCAACAGCAAATTCCCACTTAATTTCCCACCCGCTAAACAAAACTGTATCTCACCATTTTGGCTAAAAGGATACTAAAAGAATACCATAACACTACAGCTGCAGCTGCAAAGTTCCCCTTTAGGGAAAATGGCATTACACACAATCCCACTCGGAGCCAATGCAGGCTATACATCTTCAAGGATCAGAGCAAGATATTTCTTCACAAGCAGGCTGTTTTATAGCATAGCTCTTCAGAAAGTCTTCACTAGGTCAGAAAATGGACAAGCAAAGGAAAGAGAGAATAGCTCATGTGATAGTATGAGTGGGGAAAGGGGCACTTTTATGCTGTTATAAATTTTGTCCTATTTCATATATCTTTGTGAAAAGGAGGGGTTGTTGCACTCTACTGAAAGACTTTGATAAAACTTCTTCCTTCTCATACTTATTCCCATCCAACATAAGATTCAACAAAACGTTTGGAAGCAGAAAGTGTTACATTATTCAGCAGTGTGCTGGCAATAGTTCCAGTCATTCCAGCTGCCCAGTAAATCAAAAAGTGTTGTGAGCCTTACAAAACTGACACCAAGACCTACAGTTTCATAGATAATGGGCACCTGTACTCACCTGTTCTCCTGACCAGCTAATTACATAGGAATAGAGATATGGAACATCTTGCCTATTCCTGGAGTTTCTGCAGTGATTCATAGCTCAAATGACATAGGACATTTCACAGGTATCTGCATCAACTTGAGGTCCTATAGCATGGACACCCCTTATTCCATACCATTTACGTCATGCTGAGGTCCCACTACATTATTACCTACCACCCCCCTTCCTATCCTTTGATTATAATACTCAGATATCATTCCCTTAGTCTATGGACCACCCCTGTGAAATATCTGTAAAATATCCATAAATGTCCACAAAATGTCCATTGAGTTCATTTACTCTCAAGCAATAGCTAGTCTAGCTATTCTGTTTAGTGCAGCTTTGACTTCCAAAGCTGCTTCATCCTGCAGACCGATGCCATGGAATTGGGAACTGAAGTAATTCTATCTTAAAATGTTAATGGAGATGAACATCCTCTTATTTATAAGACTGTTCCCAAGAGAATTCTGCCACTGTAAAAGACGTGTTTGCCAGTAAAATGTATAATAGATTTGCTGAAATTATTTGCTAGGGAATACATTTGATTTGTTCCCTATCATGCTCCACTGCAGTGGCTGAAAATGATGAATGATGCCAACTATTTCTTGTACCTCTTGTTGCAGTCATATGCATTCATATACCACACAGGACTGAGAAGCCCAAAAAAAAGTAGGGTTTTTTTCTTTAGAGAAGTAGTCTGTGTGTGTGTACCTTCAATCTGCAGGAGCAAAGGAATGACCTTAAATGTCTGCTGGGAGTGGTAAGACTTCAGAAACCATGCCAACAGTGTCATTATTCAAACTTAGACATTCCAATGATGCCTGGAGTGTGGCCTTGCCATCATCAACTCACTATATCAAGGGAGAGAGATATCAGCACCGAATTTTTTTCTCATGTTCTGTATCGTGGAAAGGTCACAATGTATTCCTTTAATTAGTAATTAGAGAATTATTCTCCAATTCACCAGACTTAGAAGACATATTCACCAATTCAGAACTAATTGCAATAGCTGTTTGCAAATGTACTTTGGCAATGGAGAACAATGATATTTTGCAGATTGCTGAAGATTATCTGTGTAGGCAAGACAAATTTTTTTGTCACTCCCTGACTGAAAAATGACTAGTAAATGGCTATTTGTTTACCAAGGTAGCTCTTTAACTCTAACTTTCAAGCAATCTCATTACCTCATTTTAATTCTACAGTGTTGTTGGCCAGCAGGGAAAAAGTCAGGCAAACATTAAATTGTGCTAAAGACAGTAGATTTATAACACTGAAATTACTCATCTCTGCTCTACTCGGACATCATGCTATGCAAAAATATCATAATAAGGTCAACTGTTTCTATCATCAAAATATTTTTTCACTTAGCACATCCTAGAGAGCTCGCTATCTAGGACAAAGCTGTGAGGGTTCTATCCTCTCTCTTCTTCCTCAGGCCAAAAAAATCACACTATCTTACTCATGGTCCACTTGTGCATGATAGACTAAGAGAGTAACTATATTTGTTTCATTAACTAAAAGGATATATGGTTGACAAGCTTAGGTGTAAAAACTTGTCTGTATTGATCAGATGCACATCCCTGTGAATTACTATCGATCTGATCATCTCCTCTTTCAGACTCTTAGAGATTGTTATATATCTGCTGATCTTCAGTGGATCTTCCAAAAACATGTTTCTTACAGTATTCATACCAGTTAACAATCAGAACCCTGCTGTGATCTTGTTGTCAATGAACTACATTGGTACATAATCTTCAAACCTTTAAGTGACATGAACACAAGGAATGGAGGAAGAGCTACGAGATAAAGCATGACATTTGTCTAGGCATGTATAAACATGTTTGCAGCTTTGTCCTACAAACGTGGAGATGAGTAGGAAGAAGGCAGTGGCTAGAAAACACCTGTCCAGGGAATGGTAGTAGACTGTGAGAGACTGAAAGAGTTAATGTGTGTCTCAAACATTGTGGCGAAGTGGGCTCTGCATAGCAACGATGAACCAGTGGCAGGAGGATGCCGGGGGTGTGCCGGAGGGTGCGCAGTCCCGTGTTCTGATTGGCCTGGCATAACAACGAACTGTATATGGCCAAAGGTCATACAGAGTTTATTTTGAGGAGGGGGCTCACGACCGCCGGAAAGACCCTTCGCAACCACCCCCACAATGGCGCCTGCGCAGAGGATCAGGAGTTACATAAGTCCTCAAGGGGCATGACTGGCGCGACCTAAAGGCAGGAACTAGACTATGAAAGGACACACCTCCAAGAAGCTGATGCACACACACCACTGGAGGATCACCGCATGTGTCATCATCGCAGGATCCAAGGGTAGTGATATCTCTCTATCTCCTTTCTCTTTCTCTCCTTTTTCTTTTCCTCTCTTTCCTCTTCATCTCCGAAATGTTTCAATAGAACCCACGTTGCCTACTTTTATGCCTTCCAAGTTCAGATTGCTTTTACCATAAATAAAGGGTTTAATGGATCGTTTGGTGTCGTTTTACCTTAATTTAGCCCAAGGGAATTATGAAACCACTACGACCTCTTGAGTTCAGTCTGGGTCATAACATAGACCTCAGCTGCATTTTCAATATCAAGGTCTACCATGTGATAGAATCGAGATTGTAACTACTAATCTCCCTTGAGTGCAGGAGTTAGAATTCTTTAGGCTAGAAACCTGAATTTTTGGTTTTACATGAAGGAAAACGGGTTTCAGAAGAAAGTTTAAAGATGTCACTGTTTAGAACATGCCACCTGTGAACTCACATGTGTGGGTGTGGTAGCTTGAGAGAGATTATTGGGCAGAAAGGTTGCAGATATGACATGATGATGTCTTCTGCAGCAGAATCATCCTTCAGGCCCATGGGAAAAACTTCTTATTGAGTTATACTGTTGTGTGCAGCATGGTAGGAGCTCTAGGCCTATTCAGGTGCATCCATAACAAACTAGGGATATTCCATTCCTAAAAGAATGGAGCTCCCATCTCCCAGACTACATGATGGAAGACTGAATCAATTGCCTAAACATCTGATGCTATTCCATCAGACATGCTGGTGTCAGTCCAGTACTGCAAAGTTCTTTCATAGTTTCTGTGTTGTATTTGCCAGCCCTGTGTGGACATCCTGAATGTCTCAAATAGCACTAGACACCTATCTTTAGGCAACTGATCCATGTCCAAAGTTCCTACACTCCTGTGGGCATGGAGTTCGTAGCTAACTTGTCCCCTACCTTGGGGAGGGAGTAAGTTAAGCCTGTGAAGCTCAGCTTTTTCATTGTCCTTCTCCTCTTTTAGTAGCTCTGTCAATCAGAATCTTTTCCAGTTCACTAACTCTCTGTTTTAAGCCTGTTTCTCCTTACAGTCTTTTCCTTACCTTACTGTACTTCCTGTTTTTTTTCCATTTCTCTAGTCTCTATTTCCTTAACACAGCCTTTTTCCTTGATCTTAATAGCAAGTAACACTAAGAATAGCTGATCCTTGTGATGAAATAATCACAGAGAGCAGAATCCAGAAGAAATGTTTGCTTCATCATTCAAGTCTGAATCTTTGCACTGTGCAAGTCTTCTCATTTGGTCTTTCTCTAATGCCTTGTTTAATGGATTTTCAAATCTCTTAAGTCCTACAGCTTCAGTAATCTCTCTGTATGTCCCATCTGGCATCTAGCCACTAATACTAATGGGAATTATTTTCAGCTGTCTAACCTAGTCTTTTTCCCCCTTGGCTTGCTAAATCCAAAAATACTGTTCACTTTGTCCCATCCCTCTACCTTTCCCTTCCAGCTTTGTCACACTGCAAGCTCATCCTTTATCACACCTATCTCAAGGAGGTGTGGGTGTAGGGACTGAAAAATGGCTGAATTGCTTATCTCAGAGTTGTGATCAGCAGCATAAAGTCCAGCTGGAGGACAGTCACTAGAGGTGTACCCCAGGGGTCGATACCAAGAACAATACAGTTTAACATTTTCAATAATGACTTGGACAATGGGACAGAGTACACCCTCAGCAATTTTGCAGATGATACAAAATTGGGAGGACTGATTGATATACCTGTTGGTTGCGCCACCATTCAGAGGGACCTTGACAGGCTGAGGAAGTGGGTAGAGGGAAACCTCATGAAGCTCAATAAAGAGAATGCAACATTCTGTACCTGGGAAAGAATAACCTCAAGTACCAGTACATGCTGGGGAACAATTAGCTGGAAAGCAGCTTTGCAAAAAAAAGGATGTAGGAGTCCTCATGGAAAAGTTGAAGGTGAGCCAGCAATGTGCCCTTGCAGCAAAGAAGACCAGCAGCATCCGGGACTGCACTAAGAAAGCTGTTGCCAGAAGATCAAGGAAGTTATTACCCTCTACTCAGCACTGGTGAGATCACATCTGGGATATGTGTTCAGTTCTGGACTTCCCAGCACAAGAACTATGTGGACATGCTGGAGCAATTCCAGCAAAGGGCCTCTAAGATGATTAAGAGAATGGAGCATCTTTCATACGAGGAGAGGCTGAGAGATCTGGGTTTGTTTAGCCTTGAAAACAGAAAGTTCAGGGAGGATCTTATTCATGGGTATGAATATCTGAATAGAGAAAAGGGAGTCAGACTACTCTCAGTTGTGTAACAGGCATAAATTAAATTACAGAAAATTCATAACCCCCCCCCCCCGTTTTACTGTAAGGGTAGTCAAACAGAAGAATAGGTTGCCCAGCTAGATTGTTGTGTAGTCCTTGAATATCTTTGGCTATTGAATATCTTTGGAGATATTCAAAACCTGACCGAACACTGAGCAAGCTGCTCTAGCTGACTGATTCAAGAGCAGGGATCAGCCTAGACGATCTCCAGAGGTTCCTTCCAACCTCAAGCTATTCTGTGTGATTCCATAAGTGGAATCTTAAAGCCAAAGAGTCTTAAATATGCTTTTAATTTCTGACATGTTCACATAAATAAATGCTAATTTCTAAATTGACTCTCACACACCCAGGAAAGCGGAAGATATATTTTTCTGTACCCAGTACATTGACTCTGTCTTTGTATCTGTACTACATTTCAACTTTCTTTTTGGAGATGACTGTTATGCTGTCTGCAGTGCACTGAAGCAAGATACATTAAAGGCAATAGAAATTGTTTCATTAACCTGAATAGGTTTATGAACAAGGTCCTGCTCACTTAGCACTTTTAATAAGTTGGAAAAAGAAAATCCTAGTCCTAGTCTTATAGTTATATTACCTACTGAAACTATCAGGAACATATATTCCATTTACTGACCTTAAAGTCAGCTAGGAGAGATTTTATTTACAAAGTCTGACTTTTGGAAAAATTAATTTTAACAGTAAGACTGTCTTTTTTGTCTCCATTAGTCCTATAAAGCCATACAGCACTGCAAAGTAAAATCTTCACTTATCGTTGAACCTGCAGGAGTGCAAACTATCCTCAAATTTTTGCACCTATACCTATCGCAGTCCAGGCTACCTCAAGTGATAGGTCCAGTCCCAATCACAATTCTGATTTCCTGCTTGCATTCTCTTGAAGAAGCTAAACAGAAGGGACAACTAAGGCTGCAATGGTTCCTTCTGAAATGTCTAAGCTTGTGTAAATTAATTGCCTTAAAAGACACAGCCTATCGTACAAATCCCTGTTAACAACCACCAAAGCTAAATTAATTCTAAGCAGGAAGATGAGAGATCCTGTGGGCCACCATTAATTTACTAAGCAGCTCAGTCTTCCTTCACCCCTCTGTTTCTCTTCTGCATTTTTTTCCTCTTTAATCTTGTCAAAATGCCTGAGGAAAATAAAAACAGGTGAAAATGTTTTCCTACAGAGAACAGAGCTGGGAAGAAATCATTTCACTAGTTCCTGAAGTCAGTGTGGAGGAAACCAGGATGAATTTGAAGGGAAGATTCTGTGGGAATAGATATGAAAATCCTAGCTCAACTATTTTGATCGTTGCTATCCTCCATTTTTTTCACTGTGTCTTCATAAGTCCTATTTGATTGGCAGTTCACTGTTGAACTACTGTTTAATTTCCAAGATATGTGTGTGCCTTGAAGGGGCCAGGTGGATGACAGATGAATGAGCAGGCTATTCTGGCATCATTTAGAAAAACTCTTGTGGTTGATCCAGCTGCTCTCATCCACATGAAGACATTAATATAAACAGTTCCTGCAGCCCCTCCTCACTCCTTAACCTTGCTTGACTCCAGCCATAGTCCTCCTTTCTCGTTCTCACAGTACATAATTTCTGTTTCCCTGCAGAGCTCCCTCAAGTGGGATGGCTTTCACTTATTTATAGAATAGAATAGGAAATAAATTTGTAATTGTGTCAGTCAGTCCAGGGGCCGCAGTCCAAGCAATGGGGAATCTGCTCCACCAAAAGCAAATAACCTATTCTGCAGGACACTCTCTGCAGATGGGCAGAGTACAAGAAGTGTTGTGGTATGGCATGAAAACAGTCTCTCAACATAAAGTACTTTCAGTTGTGGAGGCAAAGTGAGCAAGACTTTCACTGGAGATGAGTATTTGGCATGGGCTTCCACAATCTGGAAGGCTACCAGCAAGTATTGCACAGTTGGCAGCTTTATAATGATATAATTGCTAAAAACTGCAAAGATTCTGATAATAGCTTCAACAGCTGTGTCACAAATCAAATGTTTTACACAATCTTATTCAAGTCATATTTATCCTAGCCTACACAATTCCAAGCCCCAAAGTCTGTTCATGAGATTAGTTCAAGTTCCATGACCATGGTCAACCGGAGCACAGTGAGGGTTATTCATCAGACCTAATCTATTAAGGGACTAAAGCTCCTCAACATCTACTGAAGTTAGTGAAAGAGAAATCCTTCCCCTTTGGGGTGCTTCTGATGATCTGCACCCCCCACAAGGAGAGTATTCCAGTCACAAAGTTGGGTTGATACACAGCCTTACAGTCCCGGAAGACTGGTAGTACTGCTAACAATTTCACTGGACAAAAGATTGACCCAGTTTTTGAAAATTTTCCCTGTCCTCCAAAGGACAAGTATATTTTCTTATGTAAGACCTCAGCTTTAATTCAGTGCTATAATTTAGTCTTCGGAATAGGAGTAATTTTAAGGTATCAAAGCCGTATCAACACTAGCATGCATCTTAGTTGCAAGGAACTGATACTATTTAGGGCTAGGCTATATTCTATGTAGGTAAGTTGTAAGTAACACTCTTAAAAGTCAGATGAAAAAGATATGGAAAGACTGTATGCTTTGACAGAAGCAGTTTGTGAAAGGGAGAAAACTTCCATTTGCATTTCTGCAAGAGCAGGCCACAGTTAACAATGGAATCAAGCTCAAGGTTATTTATTATACTTAACTCTCTCTAGTGCTATATTAAGAGCTAGTGCTCATGGGAGTTAGAAATATCATTCTTATTGTATAACACAATTCTGTACAGCTCTATATGGATTTCAAGATTCTATAATTGTGTTTATAAGGTACTGTAACCCAACATGTCACGCAGAACTTTTGTTACTTGAGGTACATAGGAATTCCATTGAAGTCAAAAGCAGGAAGGTGATACATTAATCACTTCGAGCAATACCCTAATGTCTTTGGAATATAAGTACTCTCTGGATCATATCCCATGATTTCAGAGTTCTTCCTTCCTATTTGGGCTGCTCTCACTGTTTGGGCTTTCACTTGATGCTATTCTAACCTTTTAAAAACTAAATGTGATATTTATTAAATATTTTATTGTGCAGCATTCTGCAGCTTCAGGGCATGCTGAAGGGCACCGCTATGATGTTTTATTGCAGTTGTCAATGAATGTGGTAATATTGTGGGTTTGTTTGTCTTTGGAGTGTTCACTTTACATTCTGTTTCCCTACTTATTTCCCCTTTTCTGGATGCTAAAATAGATCTTTTTGTAACTGTAAACAAAACAAAATTTGAATCATAGTTCTGATTGATTCTGAATGCTCTCTGAGTAGCATGGTGTTTTAGTGGAACAGAAATTCACAAGGGCTTTCTGCACAGGTAGATGTGGCGAGTCAACTATTATCTTGGCCTGTCCATACTCTTGGCAGGACATGAAACAAGATCTGTTCCCAAAGCCATTTATACATGTTGACATAGGGCTGAGCCCTGAACAAAGAAGCTCTTAATCTCAAGACTGGAAGTGCATTCTGATCCAGAGGCATTTCATGGCAAGAGAGGACCTAACTCACAACTGTGTCATCAAGAAAAGGTTGTCTTGCTACTAAATCTTTATTTTCGATCAACTTATTTTGCATAACTGTGTTTCTATTTCTCCCAATAAAATGGAGCGACATGGCAAAGTGTGCCAAGGATTTTTTGGTGAAAGATACCACTTAGGACTATATCTTGTTATTAGCAGTCACAGGTAGAACACGTTTTTGTTAGGTAGCTTGCAATGTCATGCATTTGTGTCCTGGGCTTTACATTTCTAAAAGTGAGAATGGAAATTGGCTAAGTAAACATAGAGTCCTTTACTGTAACTACTACACACTCTTTCCTCAGTGGTCAGTTTATGCTATGTCCACTCTTTATATGCTCCTATTGAATATTTACAAATACTCTTTAAGAACAGCTTTCCCTTCCCTTCTCTTTTCTCACAGCTTTCTGCTAGTTTTTTACTGCACTTCGTTTCTCTCCCCTTCTCAGAACAAGGTCTCTGACGTTCCACTTGCTGACTCAATGACTTACTGAGATTTTAAGCAAGATGGACTCATTCAGAGAATTCACTTGAGACTTATGAAATTATTCATGTGTACTGAATTATGCTGCTAAGCCATTAAAAACTTTTGCTGCAAACTAGCCCCAGAGAGAAATGAGTTGAAGAGGCCAATAAAATCTTTGCTTTGACTTTTCCTCAGTTAGCATGCTGAAGCCATTAAATCTTACAGTCATGTCACACATGTGCTTTGTGTACATTCTGAATTGTTTGACAACTAAAACAGGGCTAAAGATCTTGGATCCTGTCTATCTTATTGAAGTTAATATTGAATAAGATTTACGTTTACCCTGTCATTGATGTTACTTAAGAATCATTGCATTGATGTCAACTGCAAGAGGAGAATTGGGCTTCCCCTGGGCTACTCGGACATGAACAAGAACCTGATTTGGACCAAATAATAGCAAAAATCAAAGCCCCATGGGTGTTTGCTCAGTTCTTCAGAGCTCAGGGATGCACTGAATGACTGGTATCTTTTTTTCCCAGGCCTGAAAGGAGCAGCTTTAATAGATTTCCCCAGCTATGGGAAGTTCTTTTTTACAAACTACACAGCAATAAAATATTAAAAAAACCAAACCAAACCAAACCCACCCCAAAACCAAAAAACCCCTCACTTTAATTTGGAAAACTAGAATGTAATGGAACATCTTGTGATGTCTCTCAAACAGATGGCTCTGGCAGGAGGATCTGGCAGTCATGCAGATAGCATTCTTGAGTGTCTTCCCGTGGCTGAATATATTGTTCTTAGTTCAGGCAGGCAGTCAAGCTGATGTCAATGCCAGTGTAGAACACGGGTTTTGAGAGGGAATGCAGAATTTCTTCAACATTTAATTCTTTTTAAAGCATGAAAAGATTACAAAGACAGCATCCATGTTTGTAAAAAGAGATCGTGGTCTTCTGAGCCAATGTACCATTTTTACATACCTGCTCACAGCTCGGTAACTGCGCACAGCTGCAGTTCTTCTGGGGAACTGTAGGAGGCATTGTGTCTCAGGAAACAACAAGTTGCACTGGCAAGGCACAAGATTTGCAGGCAACAGTGACCAGCAGCAATAGACTTTAACTATGAAGAATAATTAAAAAAAAACCTAATCAACAAACCAAAACATAAAGACCTACTGGATTTCTAAGTTGTTTCTTTGATTAACGGTAGCTTAGGGAGAAAAAAAAGCTTACCTCCACAGACACACCTGAAAGGTTTAAGAAACAGAACTAAGAAAGAGTTAAAAGAGACAAAGCCCATGTGTTTCTGGCTGAAAGTCATCTTTTATCCAGGTTGAGAGACAGAAAGGATGAGAGACATCTAGCAACGTCCCCTTTGAGAAAGTCATTCTTTAGCTGCTTAATCTGAGGCTTCTTGCATCTCCCTTTGAAGCATCTGGTACTGGCCTCAAGGCCAGTCTACTACTACTGTGTTAGCCTTAACATGTGATGAACTCAGTGTCTGCTTGGCTCTATGTTTGGAAAGAAGGGGAAGAAACATGCATTTGGTCCTGTATCTTCCCAATTACAGCAGAAATAAACTGTCTTTACTGACACCCTAGGTGTCAAACTATGAGTTAAAGCCAAATAAATGCCAAGCATATTTTGCTGCAAAATTGCATTTATTCTTGCCATATTTATCTGGATATGCCATGTTCAGTTTCTAATGAAGGAAGATGAAAACCATGATGTTGCACTTCAGATCCGTTAACCCAGGGGATGTTTAGAAAACACCTATTCTTTGATCCCCATCAAAGGTCCAGATGTCAGTGCTAAGAATATTTTATGATCTCCAGAACCAGATGCTCTCTAGCAGGGGCAGTGTGCAATTGTCCAGCCACATAGGATTAAATGCATTCACCAAAAACAGGAGGATCATTTTGTGCCTTAGGTTTTCTTGCCAAGCAAAACAAAGAGACCTCACTAAAATTCATTTTCAGCACATCACTAATGAAATATTCTCCTGGTAGCGCCAAAATTTGTTTTTTAATAGCTAGTTTCTGAAGCCAAGATAACTACCATACTTTTTATGCAGGGTTGTGCATTGAGGAGACTGTGCTTCCACGTCTTTTGCAAAGTATGTTTCCCCATGTGTATTGATGTAGCTTTTTATCCCATGCTGCTGCTTCCTTCATTCAGAATGGTATGTTTAAAAATGAAAATTTGAGAATAGCTACTTACTCCCTCTAAACCCTGCAGCATATAAACTAGACTGAAAGGGCCATATGGCTGTTTTCCACACTCTCCTTGTGCTGTAATTCAGAAGTACCAGGAAAGAATGTTACTGCAAGAAGAAACTGTATCCCGATGCTCTCCTTTCTTCCTGTTTGGTAGTATGTTCCAGCCTTGACAGGTAAGAGAGGGGTGCAGCAAGCAAAAAGATGTTTGCCACAAGCTCCTTTGAAAAAAGTCTGAGAAGGTCCCAAGCTTAATTTTTTGCATTGAGTGTTACTTCATTGTCTGTGTAGTAAAGCAGAGACCAGAAGTCACCCCTTATTTCCAAGACCTAGGGGCTGACTATTACGTTTCACAGTTGGGCGATTCTTAATCAGGGCAGAGTGAGGTGCAAAGAGGCAGGGGATTAGAGAAGTAGCATTTTAATGTAAACACTGGAGCTGGGTGTAAGGTGATGGAAAAGCAAACCCCATTACCATGTAATTTCCTTGGCTATTTATTTGCTGTTCTTTTGATTTTTATATATGAAAATCATGGAAGGTATATCCCAGCTCTAACTTGAAAAACTTCCAGCTCAGGATCCACACACATGGCTGCAGCACCTTTCCCCCTAAAGGTTGAGTTCTGCACACTGATCTCAGAGTTGCAGTAGCAGTTGTGCCCTGTGGTCTGCGAGGTCCTATCATCAGCTAGTGTTTGTGAGCAGTCCCATTTGTGATAGTGGTTAGGGTTTACAGGTTTGTGTGTGGAAGCGGATGTGGAAACTCAGCAGGCTGAAAACAGGACAGTAAGTTTGCCCTGGCAATGGCAGTAGCAGAAGGGAGGCTGCTGTGGTCATTTTGCTATACAAAAACTGATTTATTTTTTTTAAAAATAGAAAAGTTTTTGCCGACAAATTGGAGCAGGAGCAGGGTGGGTGGGAGGCAGGGAAGTGGCAGAGGACTAGTGTAGCATGAGGAGGAGAGTGAAGAAGCTGATATGTCCAGGCAGCAAAACAAGTCCGCCCAGAGTCCATGTCATTACTGTCCTTCCTTGTTTTCCTGGTGGCTATGCATTTGGGCCCAGCTTTGCCTTAGCAGCCCTGGCCAGGGCGGGTGTGGTATCTCCATATTCTTTGGGGCATGGACAGAGTGCTCTCAGTTTCACAAGGTGACCTGGCCCTTCTATTTGCTGTTGCGCCCCAGGTGGTACTGCCCACCCCAGCTCTCCTGGGAGTATCCCCACTGCTGCCCTGTGCCCCATAGCCCCCTCACTTTTGCAGTGAGGAACATTTTCCCCTCCCCGTCGCTAGCTCCTTGGCCTACCCTGGACTAGTCCCTTGCTCTCACAACTTCTCCCTAGCCAGTCTATTCCCACACCTGCCCTCAGAAGCATTCACAGTTTTAACAGTCCAGTTCCTCAGAAGTGGTCTTGAAAAGGGTGGGTAGCCCCTGGATACTTTCTTCTCCTTGCAGTCTGCATTTTCAATGTTGCCTCCCCACTTCCCTGTACATATATCCCTTGGTTTTGGCCCTACTGCATGCACTGTAACTGCAAGCATCCTCTTGTCAATGGCTAAGAATGACTGTAAACCTCCCCCCCCCATGCTCCCCAAAGTGCCAGTGTGCTGGCAGTACCTCAGCAACATTTGGTAAAAAGCCAATTTCAAAATAGCATCAATATTGCCTTGGACATTTATTGGCTTTATCATAAATATTTTGGCTGTTGAGAATTGGAAGGCACTGTTAGAAGTTAAAGGCTATGCCTAAGGGTCAGCTCTATCATGTTTGTCAAGCCCAGATTCCTACAAGTCAAAATAAACAAGGAACCTTATATTACTGGCCCTTGCATTGCTCTGTGAGTACTCATGGAGTTATGCCTGATTTGCATCAGCCTCAGAACAAGGCTTACAGTCTTAGAAAGCATGGGATAGTCCTTATGTCTGAAAGGGATAAGATACTGCAGTCTTCAGAGACAAGCACAGTTCTTTCTTGTTAACCTCAGAGGTGGAAAATGACCCTGTTTTTTGTCATTTAAAAATAGGGTAATTTAAGAAATAGCTCTCTGGTAATATTTTTCTTGACATTTAAGTAATTAATTGTTCGCAAGCTTTGAAAACAAAGAAACATCACACCAAACCATTTCCTTGCTGATGTTTGTAAGGGTGTTTTTCAGCAAAGGAGCAAGTAACAGGCCAATGGTCCTGCAGGAAGCATCTGTTCAGTTCAGGCCCTGCAAGGGCACTGAACAAGCAAGGGAGTGGCTTTGCGGGTCCAGAGGAGGGTCACAAAAATGATCAGAGGGATGGAACACATCTCCTATGAGGAAAGGCTGAGATAGTTGGGGTTATTCAGCTTAGAGAAGAAAAGGCTCCAGGGAGACCTTATTGTGGCCTTTCAATACTTAAAGAGGGCTTATAAGAAAGATGGTGGCAAACATTTTAGTAGGCCCTGTTGCAATAGGACAAGGAGTAATGGTTTTAAACTAAAAGAGGGTAGATTTAGACTAGATAGAAGGAAAGAAATTTTTTTACACTGAGGGTGGTGAAACACTGGAACAGGTTGCCCAGAGAGGTGGTAGATGCCCCATCCCTGGAAACGTTCAAGCTCAGGTTGGACGGGGCTCTGAGCAACCTAATCTAGTTGAAGATGTCCCTGCTCATTGCAGGGGGGTTAGACTAGATGACCTTTAAAGGTCCTTTCCAACTCAAACTATTCTATGATTCTATGATTTTCAGAATTGGAGCAAAAGCCTGGTGACATAGGAGGCAAGGTTATGACACCAATATACAGGCCTGTCAAGTGCCCAGGAGGAACTGATGAGAAATAATATTTTTAAAAGGTGACTTTTTCTTTGAGTTAAAAACATTTTGGATTTTGCTAAGAGCTGGGATACATTGCCAATTTGATTTTTCAGGATAACGGTTCCCCTTTGTCTGAAGAAAATATATACCTGAGCTTGATGTCCCCTCTTGCCACACCTCTACCTGGCTTTTCTCCAAACTAAGTGTGTTGATGGCCCTTCGAACAGAAGAATTTTGGTATTCTCCAGTACATAGCTCCAGAACTTCTGATGGATTTGCCATAGTGTCACGTCCTCCACATTTCTGGCCAATGTATGCACCTGGATACAGTGATGATACTCCTTGTTTGAGTCCAAAGGAAGTGGTTCTTGCTCTGTCCTTACTGGCATTGATAAATCTATTGGGCTTTTATTAAGAATCTGCAGTTTGCAGCAGTGGGTTGCAAAAAGAATCAAAAGCAAGGGACAAGGGGGGACAGCATGAATGTCCTATGGATACAGGAATGTTACAGAGTGGGAATGTCTAACATTGTTGGTAATCTGCTGCAGGCCTTGTCTGTCTCTGAGCATCTCCTGCTTTCTCTCATGGTTCCTTCTGCAGCTCATTCTCAATGAAGTCAGGGTGATTAAAGGTAAAATAAATGAGTGTAAAAAAGACTGTAGACTGCATGACTCATTCTAAGCAAAGCTTGTTTTATTAAGGGCAGTAAATGTATTTTTAAAGCTGGTTTTGAGGCTGTGTGTTAAAATTAGAGCTCTGTGTCTGGTCTGTCAGCAGAATAATTAGTGATTTGTCAAAGCTGTTTAAAACAGTGGCTGATCACAATAAGTGACTGCTTCCACATGGGTCATAAGGTTTCCTCTAAAGCAGAATGAGCTACATGAAGCTCTGTGCATCAAGTAGGCATTTTGGTTGTGTCTACCTGTAAGCATATGAACAGTCTTTTTACCTACATTTGTAAGTCCAGCATGGGTTTAAGCTCATTTTCAAGTCTAGATTTGTCTAACATGCATATTGCACACATGACCACGCTTCAGACTTACACCCAGTTCTGTAAGTGTTTGGAGGGGGAGCGAGTCTGAGCATAATCAGAATCGTGTCGTCAGTCATGTGGCCTGCATACTAGAGCTATAACAGATCCCAAGCTCATTTCTTATTAAGAAGAGTATATATTGCTTGGATGTGAGTTACACCCAGCCATGTAGACAGGATGTATATTGGTTGCTTCTCAGCCACTCTTCATCTCACAGGGTAGATGTAGTAATAAAAGGCTTTTGCTGATTTGGAAATTTTTTGACAACTCATTCTACTGGCTTTGGCCATCCCTTAGCAATGGATGAGTTTCACCTTATCGTTTAAGATTTGGGGAGCTTTTTCTCTTTTTTTCTATATGGTGGTATTAAAACCAAGTTGCATACGCATCTTTTGTAGAGCAACTTAGCTAATTTAGGCATAAAGTTGGGAATGCAGTGTGATACAATTTTATTCAAAGGTCTTTTTGTTGGTCTTTACTATCATTCATAGTATTCCTATTTTAAGGTTATGTTTTCCAAAGCCTGTTCCCATATGTGAATAAATAGCAAGGGAATATCTGTTTGGATATGTACCTGTGTGGGCTGTAAGACTTTGAGGAGGTTATACTTCGTAGTATCAAATAAAAAATTGTTTGCCCATTAATAATCTTAGAAGTACCTTAGGGCGATGGAGAGTAAAATCCTAACTTTATGTAGCAAATTGTATGTACACAATTACATTTTTAACATGTGCTGAGCTCACATGCAGCTTGTTCCATAAGACTAAAATTGACTGCTGTGTTAATGGGACCATATAAACCCTGCAAAAATGCTCATATATAGCTATTTGCTATGAAGTTAAGTAGGTATTTAAGTAGCTTCTTTGGAGTCAGTGTTGTGGCATCTGAGGTGATATTGCATTCTCTGTGTGCTTTCTCACGTAGTCTTTGCTCTTTGCTTGCTGTGAGGGTACCTAGGAAGCTGCCATTTTGCATTTCTGTTAAGATGAATGATGCTGCAGAACAAATCAGCACAGTTCATCTGTGCACACTTTATTTATCTTTGCCCCAAATTGTTGTTTTTCATCCTTTGAGACAAAATGGGTCTAAGGGGAGAAATACATATTTTGGGCTTTCAAGAACATGTAACAGGCATTCTAACTTAGGTTGATTGAAATGTTTATATTGAGCCAGCTGAAGCTAGCCATAGTTACTTTTGGCTTCATGCAGTATGAGATTCAGTCCATAACACTAGTGGAATGTGAACAATTTGAATGTGAACGTCTCTGACACTTTCTTTTTTTTTTTCTTTTTTCATTCCAGTGTTTTTTTCTTACTCTACCCTAATCAGAAAGGGCAATCAGACTCTTGGAATATAGTCAGATAAAAAGGCAGAAGACTTCTTAAAACTGTCTCTTTAGTCTGTATCCAGCTTCTTTCCTTCCAAATGATTTCTGTTTTTTCTTAAATTTGCTCTTTTCAGTCAAGACACTTGACTTGGAAAGAGTTTAGATAATTGATAATTTGCCTTCCCATGATGCCAAGCAAAGAAGTCCAGCTGCAGATTCCCATGGTGCTGCAGCACCATGGGGAGCTAGCATTTTATAGTCCTTGGTTTGAAGTCACACCTGCTAGAATATTTTTTTTATTTGTACAGCAATATACTTTCTCACTTCTTCCAAACTTGATGCTTTTCAGCCCTGGCCTCTCTGATGCTGAGAAACACTGAAGACCAGCTGGCCTGCTTTATAGTGCTTCCTCATGTAGGAAGCTGAAGTTTTGGATAGAAAAGGTCGTGTTTAGAAAGAGAAGAAAGAATGAGAGGTAATAGGGAACAGATGCAAGAACATCTTGGCATTTCAGCCTACCTTTTTTTGCCTTTGTTTGTATATCACAAGTTTTCCACTCTGCAATGTGCTGGAATGAACCTGCACAAAAAGAAAGGAAGAATATTTGGGATGATTTGCTCTTAGTCTTACCAAACCCATCCCTGAACTCCTTACAAAGCATTGGCTGATCATCTGTGTCCAAAGGGATGCTGAAAATCCAGGCTTGGCCTTCGAGGTCACTGAGTGTTAGATATATTTTTTAACTTCCTTTTGTTCCTGTACTTTTCATAACCATTATTTTTTCAACTCAGTGCCTCTAAACAGAAGTAGAGTTTGCCAGCTAGTGCAGAATCCCTTTGTGGTTCCAGTATTAAGACCGGTGAATTGTAAATTGCCCACTTGACCATAGTGGGGCCAGAATTGTATAATTTGTGTTTAAGTAAAAAAAGGTACAAGGAAACAGAAACCAGAGAAAGAGATTCTTCTGCCTGCTTCTCTGCTCACCCATTTATCTTGACAGTCAGGGTTTAACACAAACTAAAAGGGAAAAAAATTGTATCATCCCTTATTAAGTTATTGCCAGCTTGTATTTGCAGCTGGCCTTTATTACCACTCCCATTTGCTTCACGCACCAGTATTATTAGCCTTAATTAACTTTATTATTGTGAAAGCAGCTAAAAGCATGAACCAGATCAGGACTCCTTTCTTCCCTAGGTACTGTGGATCAGATTCTTGACGAAAATTAAATGCCTGATTTAAGCAAGTGTTTCCTATTAGAAATTGTTTATATACATTAAAAAAAAACAGAAGAAATATTGTGTAATATGTTAAATATAAAACCAAAGGGATAATACTAGAAACAGCAAGATGGAAGCAGCTAAGTTGGAAGTAGATGGTTGAATACATTAATGGGTCTGTTTTAGTTAAAGCACATAGTAAAGGACTGCTCTTGAATATAGGCATATGGTTTGATTTTTTTGTTTGAACAAATGTGTAGGGTTTTTAGTTAAAAAAGAAAAATACAGAAAATGAGGTGAAAAAATATTAGGAGGTATATTATAATGCTTTAATAATAATATGCAGCAATTGACCTGAAGTTAGATGTGTCTATTATAAATAATAAATATATACAGCACTTAATATAATGGATTTATTATTTTTGTGGTGAGGTTCTAGTGATTGTTCCTTAGCAGGAGCATCTCTAAAGTATCCCAACGAACCAAGGAAAACATGGCCTTGGATGAAAAAAGCTTCTCACCTAACCACTGCTATGATGCAGTGCATCAAAGAGCTGGTGACCAAATGCAGCTGTGCAGAATATTGTCATAGAGGAATATATGTTTGCTATGTGACTATGATTATAAGTATGTAATGAAAGACAATAAGAGTTTGCATTGAGAAGAGAAAGAAAGAACAATAATGCAGTTTGGAGTTTAGCCTTTTAATAAATGTTGGACATTGTTCTGTTTTCTTTCCTGTTCTCTTTAGGGAAAGGAGTGCAGGAAATCTTGCATTATATTTCTGCTCTTGGCACTTGTTTGTTTGATCTGCAGCAGTCACAGAACTGCAGAGGTCCTCAGTTTGTCTGTCTGTAAAACGATGCTAATATTCCTTGAGTAGGCTAGGACTCTATCGATCTACTGGGGTTATTTTCAGATCTCATAAATTTGCATATGAAATATTGTGTGCAGATTATGGTGTCCTTTTATTACTTAGCATTGTACCAAAACTGACTAGCCTGACAAATAAGCCAGAAGTCTACTTATATCATAAGTTCTGCCAATTTTTTATTTTTATTCTTTCCTTTTCCAGAGATCTTTATACATGTGATTCCTAATAGCTAGAGACATGGTAAACCTTTACTGGATTGTTTCCTTTTGGAGATTATACTTTGATTATAGTGAAATTCAAGTTTTGCAGCAAATTGAAAATATATAGAATATAGGTCTGAATATATATTATTCTAATGTAACTTCTTGAAGGTCTGTTGACCGAAAGGCAGCTGTCATAAAGCCATATACACAAGTCATTGTAACCTGTGCAGGCGTATTTTCTACCAGCAGTTGGCTAGCTTTTTATACTGCCTTTATGTACTTCTGTTGGTTAAAACAACATACTTTTTATGTACTTCTATTGATGTTGATATGTGTTGATACACTTTGATGCCAGTGCCTGTGTTTTGGTATTCCTGCCTATTGAGTATTCATTACTTTAGCCAATAAGGTTGTAATATTATCCCTCAAAAACTGAGTTAGAGCCAGCTACCATAAAGCTGTTCATGAGCCCCAGAWTATGAATGTAATCAACCAGCAGTTTCAGCCAGCAGACTTTAATGAGTCATATGCTTTGGTCTACTTTTTATGGTTGTATAAGATATATTAATCAACAATGTATGCATGTTCAGAAAATACTGGGCTCAGTCAGGCTTTGCTTTGAGATTTTAATTTTTGACATTGCTTTGATGATTTTAACATCATTTGGTATAAAGGGTGGTTTGCTCATCATAGTCTGATGATTTGGTTATGATTTAATCAATCACTGAATTCAGAGAGTAATGTGACTGCATCTGGCTTCCCTGAAAGACACTACTATTTTTAAAGAGATGGGGGAGCAGTCAGTAATCCAGGGACATGAAAGCTTTGCAATCACGTTGCTTATATTTAAATTTATTGTAAATAGGTTCATTATTTGAAGTGTTTGTGCTAAGGGTGATTATGAAATTAATGGTGAATGAGTGACTGCCTTTCCCATTTATGAAGCCTTAGTGGGACCCTGGACCGACCACTCTTGCAATGTCCAGCACTGCAGAGTATCAAGGTGCTGTGGCAAGGTGGTCCTCTGCCAAACTTCATATGCCATTTGAGGAGCTGGTAGTGCAAGGTGTCTGCTTAGAAGAGATTAATTTCAGTGACTACTGTTAGAGAGAAAAGCACTCTGGCCTGACTGGTATAGAGAGGAAGGTGCCTTAACCTGAAGGATCCTACAACAATTTACAGTATCAATACACAAGTTTTTAAAAACTTTTTCAAAGTATTGGGAAAGGATTTTTTGTTTGCTTGAAATTTAAGAGTAATATGAGATTGTTCATACAAAATCAATGGTAATCTCTGCATATAGAGCTAGCTAGAAGATATGTTGGTAATGAAAATTAAATTGACTTTATAAGGTTTTTGTTTAAAGAGGTTGCAAAGTAGAGTTGGCTTTATGGCTGTTCATCAGTTGCCAGTGTAGCTTCCAGGTTCCTTATTTAGTAGCCTATGTAACATTTAATCTATGCCCAGTTTCCATTACACATAACAGCTAAAAGTACAGACATCATTGACCATTTTTGAATGACCTTATTCCAGAAGTAATTTTCTGGCTAATTATCACTACTTTGACTTCAGCCATCAGGTGTGATCTAACTAAAATTACTATCTTGCCAAGATAAACAAGACCAAAAGGTACTTTTCTAACTCTCATGAACAAGCTGTGACATGTAAATTGTTATACTGCCCACACGGTGCTCCTCTGACTGAGATTAACGTTCCCTAACAGAGTCTGCATGGGCATAATTTTTAGTCACTTTGACTCATGATCTACCGTATTGTCTTAAAACGTAGCTTAAAATGGGTTTGTGTTACAATACCAGACCACGAACATGAGTGTCTGAGGCTCATATCTGTCCTGGTTACTCTACAATGGACATGAGAATCTCTGGCAATCTGTAGTAACTAGCAAACAGAGAGTAGTAATATCTTGGAACACCCCGTAAAAGTGAATCAGAATCTTGGGTGTCAATTGAATTGGAACAGTCAACTCTCAGTAACACACTTACGCATTTTGCAATTTTACCTTATAAACTTTTAAACTTGAAAGTAAAAGAAAATCTGGTTGAAAAAAATCAAAATCTTCAAACTATTCAAATTTTTATAGGTTGTATATTATATTTGAAAGCAATATGGACATTCTCTCAGGTAAATAGTGTAATTTTTCTGCTGAAGATGTTGTGATACTTTTGGCTAGTCTATATAATTGTTGTCAATTATTACCTCCAACTGGCCTCATTATGTTGTATTATTATAAGAGCCTTTCAGGTAGCCAATCTACTCTGATAAATGTCTACATGAAAATGGCATCTTCTTATTGAATGGGCTTGTTCCCTGTGTATATTCAGAGGTTCATTTCCTCCCTTTAGTTACTGAAACACCTCTTTTTGCTAGTTTTTATCTCTGTTTCTCCTTCAAAGCCTGAAGAGAGCAATGAGAGTGATGATATGCTTTCTTTCACATTGTCAGTCTTTGTGACCTAGTAGACAATAATTTAGAGCAGAAACTCAACAGAATCCCCTGGGAGTTGTTACAAGAACATGACTGAGGTGGTACATTTACATAGATGACAGTGAGTTCCTAATTTATTCTGCAGAACTTTGTTGCTTGTGGCAATAGGAAGGAAACTCAGTTTGGCTCAGATTCCAGATTGTATTTCAAGGGATGACAGCTAAACTGTAAGCAAAAACTATTTTGACTATCCTTTCACCTGAAGCTTAAGCTTGGTACTTCATAAAATTGTTTGTGCAATTAGAATACAACAAAACCTTATGAGCTACAGGTCAAACAATCAAATGTCTTTTCACAAGAATGACATGTTCAGAAAGCCGACTCTTGGACAGGTCTAGCAGTGGAATCTGCCTGTTCCTTTCCTGCCTTTATTGCCTTCTAGTAGACATAAAGAAGTGCAACGGTTCCTTTTTTTTTGTTCAAACTTCATGATTCACACCTGAAAACTTACTCACATACAGTGAATTTTCTATACCTTGTGGTGAAAGGAGTGCTCCATCTGTGAGAGAGCAGTGTGCTGACAGGGAATAGCTATCTGTTAACTGTTGGTGTTGGCAGTGTAGATTATAAGGGTCTCTCAGCCCTGTAAGGAGCGTCTTTGCAGTTTACTTAACTATGACCAACAAAAGAATGAGACAGAAAATCAGCAGAACAAAAACCAAGAGCAATAGTGGCAAGTACTAGGATGTTGAGCATGATGACTGACAATATTAGGAGATTGTAGAATATAGGACAGTAGCAAGGAAGAGTGGTCTTTTCCCTGTGATCTCTCTTCAGAGAAAATGTCTCTTTTCCACCACAGTGTCTATGTAAGTTTGTATCAGAACTGTTCCTGACGGGGAGCTGAAACAACACATGTTGCTTCTCAAAGGGTCAACAATGAGCAATTGACCATTCTTAGGTGTGTGATATTCAGCTTGGTGCTGCCCTCATCACCCAGAAAAATTGATACTTGTTCATCTCAAGACTTCCTTCTTGGATGAGCTACTATGTGAAGATGGCAACAAGTTGACTCCAGAAAGGCTGAGCTTTCTTAGCATCTTAGTTGCCTTCTAGTCAGTATTCAAACTTGAATGTGTTGAGAGAAAGCAGTTCTTAGTGTGTCAGTGAATGGTTGACATGGGACTGCAGATCTAGGCCAAGAATCCAGCTGACAGTGTTAGATTTGATATAGAATAACACAAATCAGACGTGAAAAACCCTAAAACATGAGTATGTCCCATCCATGTCTGCAATATTACAGCATTGTTCTCTACAGTACGCTTCCTATTAATGTTTTCAGTACTACTGACCATTATTTATTGACTTGCAAGACTTTTTAGTAGAGGATAAAATTTTCATTGTTTACTCATGTCTGCCAAATCCCAAAGGGTGGTGATTGCAGCTATGCTCTTTTTTTTTTTTTTTTNTTTTTTTTTTTTTTTTTAAGTTACTCCTATGATGTGCAGAGCTCAGTTTTATCGTGTTATTAATTAAATGTCTTCAGTTACTCAGAAACACCACAGTAGTCTACAGGATTTTGTAAATGCATTCTGTTTGTTGAACACATCTTGCTTTCATACCCCCCCATGGTGAACACAAGCCCTAATGTTTCCCAGTTCAGTCCCTGTGAAATGAAAACTGTTGCTAAGGTAGTCGATGCAGATGCCTGGCATTCTGACTTTCAGTACAGTCAATAGTCTGTATCTATATTTGGTTAAGTCTGTATTCCATGACACTAACTCCCTTAGGATTGACAACTCAGCAAACAAAGCATGCATGACAGAAAAAGGTGACGTTAATGCCTTAAATAAGGTTTTGTAACTCACAATAATAAGTAGGGAGGTGAGAGCAGGTAATTTAATTTTTAGGAGCTTCCTACACGCTTTGTTGGAGCTTTATAAATGCCATGTAAAACACATCTTTGACCATATGCAGCTGACTGGAATTACTAAGCAAGGGAAAGGAGGCTTTTAGTTGTTATCTAGGTTTGGCTACAGCAGATTTCCGTGGTATAATTCCCYTCACGCCAATACTGCAGTGAAACTCTTTTGACCATAATGAATTTAATCTTGATGTCAGTGAGAAGAAAATGAGGCCCATAATTAGGAGGCAAGACTTGCCCCCTAAAGCAAAATATTTTAGTGTTGACCTGACAAGCCTATTGGAATAACTGAACATTTTTGATATTGCATGCTGAATATCCTCTAAAACAAAGAGGAATCATTTAGTATTAAACTGCTTTTCTAGTAGGGTCTTTAAAATAATGAGATGATCTATCTCTCATCAGAATCAAATAACTACTGCAGAAATGGTTGTGGTAGCATCCCTTAAAATCCCTTACCGTCCTTGCTGCACAGCTAGCAAAGTAGAGCATCTGTGTGTTTCTCATTATTTCAGTACAAAGGTGGGAAGATCCAGAGCTGGATGCAAGGCTTCCTAAGCAAGGTGGGCTGCTGTTTTCCCTGTATTTAAAGGTGGAGTAGGGGTTCCCAACCAGCCATAATGTTTTTGAGGTAAATGTTGCATTTGCCTTAAAGATTACTATTTCTGGCAACCTCACTGAAATTTTCTGAAACTTTCTTTACTGTTTAAATTACAATATTTTTTGCTATAGCTTACTTTGAAACACATAGCTCTACTGCAATGTTGAGGGAGAGTGCGTTGTTTGTTTTTTAGATTTGCTTTTGGGTGGTTTTTTTTCTTGGTAGGAAAAAAGCATAGGGAAATTAATACTGTTTTTTGAAAATAATTCCTGAGTTGAAAATGTGCATGAACAACATGATTATATTTGCTGATTTTGAAAAATGAAAAAAAAACCCTTCACATTTCAGATTTAAATCAAAGATATGGTTGCCAGTTTGATAAACTTCAGCTCTTTCCTGTTTACTTCTCTCCCCCACCAGTGTTATTTGAGCAAAAACAGTTTATGAGGCTTCTCTCTAGGTTTTTGTATATAACAACAGAGCTTTGGTCCATGCCCTGTATGTTAGCAGCAGTTAGGAAATTACCTTTATTAAAGTTTAAGGTTTATGTCTCAAGAGCCACTTGGTCAAGTACTCAGAGTTCATGATCTTAATGGCATTCATATTCCCAGCTCTCTGTCATTTTGCCTCCAACCCATCACTCTGAACACAAAATTTGCCTTTTTTTTTTTCTTTTTTTAGCTCTCAGGAGCAGTATTTTCAGATACTCTTTATTTGCTCTATTTGACCTCAGTTCTGACTTCTTATGCAGATGTTTTTGTCTGAAAGGTCCAAAATTTTTTCACCTTTAATGTTAGCCTGTGTCCCGCTACCAGAACTTTGTGTAAGTTGGATATTTTCCTGTTGCTGTATTATGTACCATGGACCACTTCCACTTGCAGTCTACACCTTTTGACTTTTAACTTAGGCTTGTACGCCTTTCAGATACTGCTCTCATCTAGTTGTAGCCACTTTCTGTTACATCTCCCTCCATAGCATCTCCACAGTAGTACATTTCCCAGAAATCCCTCTTCTATGTCCTGAATTCCTTGGCCTTTTTCTTTCTGCTGTGCATATTCTCCCTTACTAACATCACTGCTTCAGATAGTGTAACTGTTTTGATCATGTCTCTCCCATCCTTCCCATCCTGCCCACTTCCCCCTTCTTCAAAACATCCAGCTCACACTTTTTGTGTTCATGCCTAGATCCTTCTCTGTCCTGCTTTGAGTATGTTGCAATTGAAAGGTGTGTTTGCATAGTGTGCCAACCTGCACAATCTTCTTGGGTACAGAGAGCAGGAATATGTAGGCAGGAGGCCAGTATTGCAGAAAGGGCCCAAATACAATGTGCAGTTATTTTTTCTTACACAAGGCCTCAGCCATTGGGGCCTATTACACCCTGAATGTTTTGGGCCTGGCTGCTGGTAACAATCCAAGTGTCACTGTGTGTGTGTGTTCCTGACCATGGAGTGAAATTTGGCTCTGACCCATACATTATGTTAGACCTATTTTTGAGCTTAAGTGGTACATATGCTTTCTCTAGGATTATGCAGTTTTCTGAACAGGTTTTCATTTCATGAGACTCTTCAGCTGGAAGATGGAAGCACTTTACTCATGTTGTCTTTATTTTGAACTGAGAAATAATCAATTACATCAGAAATTATATTGTCCATTTTTTTCTTCTTCGTGAGGGGGCAGATTTGGAGTGCGACTTTCTGTGCGTTTTATCAGGAGGAGTAGCTTGGGGTGGCAATAGAGACTTTTAATGAGGCTAATCAATCCCAAACCATCTTTTCTAAAATTTAATGCATTTGCACTGAATTGAAAAACTTCACGTCAGTTTGGGAAGGCTAAAAGACTGAATGGAGAATAATGGAGAGAAATCAAGGGCTGAATCTCTATAGTTCACATTGCATAGGTAATTGGAGTACTTATATCTTATCCAGTTTTTAGTTAAATATGAGAGTACAATCTGAATTTAAGTACCTTGCTGAGATGTCCATTCTAGATCTCTTCTGTAAATATATACCTTTGTATAATATTACAAACAGTGAAGGATGTTTGAGAATCTGGAGAAAATCTCTTTAACAGCTACACTGCCAACCAAAGAATTTAGTTTGCTAGAAGTCAGTTGCATTCAAACCAACAAATGACAGAAAGAGATTGAAAATTAGTTTATGTCTGCATATGTTTAGGTTTGACTGAAGTCAGCAGTAAAACCCCATGACTTTTAGGGAAGTCACTATTTTACATACAGGTTTTAAGACCAGGAGGAACCAATAAGATCTTTTTTGGCCTACTCCACAATGCAGACTATAAAATTTATTTCCGTAATTTTCGCACTGAATCTGTGTTCTGGTTGCTCTTACAAGTATAGTTGGTTGAAACTTGCAAAGAAATTTAGCTGTTGCACAAGAATGAATAACATCTAGACCCCTGGCGGAATTGTGTGGGCTCTGCAAGGAGACAGGACAGGAATAAAAATTTGTAAAGGCATATTTTGGTCTTCGAGGTAAATAGATCTGACTCTGAATAAACACAGCAATCAAATCTGTTGAGTAGGAAGGTGCAATTTTTATGTAATCACTTTTGGAATAGAACTTCCAATATTCTATACAGTTTTCCAGTTTTTAGTTAAATAAGTGAGTACAATCTGACTTTAAGTACCTTTCTAAGATGTCCATTTAAAATCTTTTCTGTAAAAGAATACATTCACCTTTCCCACTTGACCTTTCAGTTTAAACCTGAGTGCTCTCCTGGTCTCTCCTTGTTCTCACAGCAGCAGTTTAAATTTTATTTTCACCTTTTGAGGGTTTCACTACTTCAGTGCTGTCAGCTCATATTAGGCATTTCTCAAGACTATGTATCTCCTGATTCTAATGTGAAGTGTATATCTTTCTTTTTTGTTTATTACTTTATTTGGCTTCCTGTCTGTGTTTTGTTTGCCCACTGGAAATGCATGTTGTCTTTCAAACAACACGTAACTCATGTTATGCAGAAGAACAAACTGTCATTGAGATTCAGAGCATTGCGTTCTTAAAGGACTCTTTGCACTTGCCTTCACTACTCTTTGTGTGCCTTAGATCAGAAGTTAAAAATCTGAGTGTACCACTACATGCAGATTCTTCTTCTTTCCCACTACGTTTGACAGGTAGCAACTGTTTATATTTACCTTTGAGCATTTATTTTGTTCAAGCATACAGCTTTCAATGAAATGTTATATTCCACTTCTGAATCTGCTTGTTTCTCATTTCTCTACACTTGGTTGACTTCACCTGTTTTCTATTAACTGCAGCGTTAACTGATTTTACATGGACTAATTTGCATAAACTGTTAATGGAGTTATAGCTTGCCCCTCACAAAATTCAACATAAAATAAATACCTGTCTGCAACTTCTAGTCTGCTTTCAAGGTCTCACATGGACCCTATCAATTTTATTAATTATTTCCTTACTCCTAAATTTGCCAATACATGCAGTAATACTTGGGTGACTTTTCTTCAAAGTTTTCTGAAAGTGCAACTCTTACAAGGAATTGAAAGAGCCTTTGTTCTGTTGTCGGTGAGTTTCAGCACCGGAACGAATTTTAACACCACCTACCTTCACTATAAACAGCCCAAATCTTTCTTGTACCACATATCATATCAGGATTTTTAAAAAATATCAAAAAATTAGTCAGTGGTTTAGAGTTAGCAAAAATGTAAAAATTTTCCCAGCATTTGTTTTCCAGAAAATTCTTCCAAAAGGTTTGGTTTTGTTTTCTTTTGTTTTTTGGTGTGAAATTTCAAAGAGATACAGTGAATTTGTTTTTAACCAATGTCTCTTGTGCAGGATAACAGTGCCAGTAGAAGGGAAGGGAAAATGACAGAATATTGCAATCCACACAAAGTGGTTTATTGTACAGCAAATTCTGTTTTGTTTCTAGTGTAGTTTTCCTGAAAAAAGCCACCAAAAAACCCCCACCACCCCCCACCACCTTGTCTTATATCAACTGTTGAAGTGTAGGAGCTGCCTTGCTCAGAGATAAAGTATCTCTGCTTGTTGGTAATGTTTCCCAATGTGAGTTGACATCTCTAGATGCTTTAAAGCTTCTGCAGTAACTCAGATGGTGCTAAACATCCAGATGAGGACAGAGTGGAGATGTTGAGGCAGGGAGGGATATTGCAGACATGGAACCGGGGAAGCATAGGATAAAGAACTGAGGAAACGTAGCAGTGCAAGATGGGGGTGAATAAGGTTAATTCATGTTTTGGGTGAGATGAGTGGCAGCGACAGGAACATGGGATTGGATTTCTGATTTGGAGTTGTAAGGATATGTGATGAAAGGGTTTAGGATTGATAGGATGGGAGATGTAGGAACACCCTATGTTTCAGGTCAAATTTCTACTACTTCTCCCCTCTCCGAGACATAAAATCAGGGATCATCTGTAAGATCACCTTACAGTCAGCAGTATGTTTTCTTTGCAGCATGGTGGTGTACATTTCTCAGGAATGCTGTGGTCACATCAAAATAGCATATATATGGGACATTTCTAGAGGCATGCAGTAAAAATGATGGGAAGTTGAGAAGCATAGGCTGAATATTTCTATGTGAGAGGCAGTTAACCTTCTAGACCCACTTGGCTTAGAAAAGGGAGTCATAGAATGAGTTTTGAAAGCTACAGTATTTAATACAATAAGCATGGAAGGAGGATTTGGGAGGATTCTTGTTTTCATGATAAAATACCAGTAGCACAGCTAACTGATTTAATTAACTAGTATTTGTGAGTCTCCTTATCCAAGCATATGTGGTATACCAAGAATATTTGGTACAAGAACATAATGCAGGATTGGGAACAGTTATGAAAGAAATATTGGTGTTGAGGGGGAGGAAATAACTAAAAATGTACTGTTGTGGTTTAACCCTCGTAGGCAGCTAAGCAGCACACAGCCACTCGCTCACTCCCCTGCAGTGGGAATGGGGAGATAATCGGAAGGGTAAAAGTGCAAAAACTCATGGGTTGAGATAAAGACAGTTTAATAGGTAAAGCAAAAGCTGCATGCACAAGCAAAACAAAAATAAGGAATTAATTCACTATTTCCCATCAGCAGGCAGATGTTTTGCCATTTCCAGGTGTGGTGGTGCATTCCTTCCCACCTCCCTGGGCCGCTTGTTTATCTCAGAAATTCCTGTGAAGCCTTGGCCTTGGTGTTAATGAGTCAGATGGTTGAGCGCCCCTTGACCATATCAGAAACTCTGCATAGCTGATGCTGGGAATGTACTCCTACTGCCTGGCCCAGGTGTCATCCCCTGATACCCTTATCTGAGTCGTAGCTCAAGTGGAATGATATTATTGTTACTGAAACCTTGACAATTTTTAGTAACTACCACCTGGGACTGTGGCCAGGATGGAAATTTGCGGATGACTAAAGCCAATCATCTTGTGAACCTATAAATGGTGGTCCTAAGTGAGGCCCTTTGAGCTCTCCTGGACCGCAGTGGGCTGCACCCAGCATCTCCCTCTGAGTGGGACACCTCTCAGAGCTCACGAACTCTCAAGTTTGCGATATTCGGAGGACCGTCACCGACTGCCACGGGACCTGGGCTGAAACACTCCTCGGCCAAAACACTCCTCGAGGCTCAACCCTTCGCCCGTTGAGAAATGCCAAGACATTTGACATGAATATTTCACTGAACTCAAGGGGGATTTTTAACAGGTATACCTTTTGTACCCTAATATATATATTTCTCTGTGTGTGTGTGTGTGTGTGAACTGATAGTAAGCATAATCTGTAATTAGGTCACTGTCGTGATTGTAGGAGACTCTACTAACTTACTTTGTAAATGTTAAATTAGTCAATGATTAAGTGCTGCTGAAATCTTATGATCTATCTTAAAACTGTGAATGAACCTTAGACTGCTGCTAAACACATATAATCCCTTAGGCGTAAACCGTCGACCAAGTCCGAGACCAAGAGTGGATCCAGCCGCACCTAGACTCCTCTCTGAGAAGGAGTTTAGAAAGCAAGGGGGTCTTCTCTGAACCTTGTGACTCAACGGGAGGGTCTCCTTACCCTTTTTGTATTAGACATAAACCGTTGTCCAAGTCTGAGACTAAGATTGGATCCAGCTGCACCTAAGCTCCGTCAGGAGTTTAGAGAGCAAGAGGGTCTTTGAACCTCACGACTCAAAGGGAGGGTCTCCCTTACCCTTTTCGTCCTCGGTCTCTATGTAAATCATTCTAGCCCAATTTTGACTCAATTTTCCTTTATATGTTTCATCTGTGTAGTAAGTAATAGAGTGAACCCTGCCATCGAACTCTGTTAAGTTGCAGTTTTATAAATCACTATTAAAATCACTTTCTGCTAATACCTTTGACGGTGATTCTTTAAGCAGCCTCTAAACCACTCATTTGCGACACCAGGAAAGCAGGGCTCCATCATGTAACAGTTACTTGGGAAGACAAACGCTGTAACTCTGAACCTCCCCCCTTCTTTCTTCTTCCCCCCAGCTTTTATTGCTGTGCACGACATCATATGGTATGGAACATCCCTTTGGTCAGTTGGTGTCAGATGTCTTGGCTGTGTCCTCTCCCAACTTCTTGCACACCCCCAGCCTATTCGCTGGCAGGGCCCTGTGAGAAACAGAAAAGGCCTTGATGCTGTGTAAGCACTGTTCAGCAATAACAAAAACTTTGGTGTATTATCAACACTGTGTTTGGTCACAAATCCAAAGCATAGTACCATATGAGCTACTATGAAGAAAATGAACTCTGTCTCAGCCAAAACCAGTACGATGAGTACTTATAATTCTTTTAGTCCTACTAGTTGTTCATGGAACATCTTCAAATAATAAATATTCATAAAAATCATGGACTTTTCTTCTGGCAGTTCCTCAAGAGTGAAATTCTACTCCCATGTAGAAAGGAGACTGAGATGATCAGATTTTGCATTTCTAGCAGCATGAGATACTAACTGTTGAACAAATCTAGTCTACTGCTTGCTGATATCAAAGGAAACTTCTATATTGTACCTCAGAGCTCTTTGGATCATGCTACCTTTAGATACATTGTCTAGCTGCAGATGGTTCATTTTATTTAGAATGCAGAAATAAAAGGCATTCATTTAAATGCAAATTTGCCACTATGTCCTATGGGATTTCCTCTTACCAAACAGTGTTGTGCCATACATTTACTGTGACTGGAAAAATACTTACACTCATGTATGATTATCCCTATTTTCCTACAGTAAAGTGCAAGAGCTGTTAACCATCATGTTCCAGGACAAACAATTACCAACTGCCAAGAAGAAATCTTACTTTATAACCTGTTGACATACTGATGTATGAGTAGGGGATATCTGTCCGGCTTAATGCTTTAATTAAAAACAGAACACTAGACTATTAGCTTTTTGCAGAATGAAAAATTCACGTTCTCTGCATTTTTCTTGACTGATGCAAAGATTTCCAAAAGATGATAAACAAATTTAATATTTCATGATAGATAATTTGCATCTTTTCAATGTCCCACCTTCTAGCAGTTGTCAAATCTCTCATTGTTGCTTCCAAGCAATGTCATGAGTCTGATTGCTATAACAAATATTAACAAGATGACACTGAGTCATTTGTTTCTCTGTTTATGTGGTGTCAGGACTGCAGAATGAATCCCAGAACCTCAGGTTATTGTGACATTTATGCTTTCAAAGCTGGTATCAATATGTCTGGGATTTTTGTGTTGTCAGTTTGGTCTGTATTGAATTTTTTATTTTGGTTTGTTTTGTTTTTCCTTTGAAACAGGAATTGGGATGAGACAGCTAACAGCTTTAGGACAGGTATGCTCAGTATCGTGTGTGATGTCAATATTGGTTCTATCTTCATTTTTCTCTTTCTGTATTTTACAAAAAAAAGAATAAGAATGTAAGGGGATCAAGCCAACTTAATTATGAAGTGTGTATGGTATGTGGTGGCCTGGATTCTAATCTTACACTCACTCTTACTATGAAGTGTTTATTTTGCTTATTTATTTAGTGTGATTTAGTTTCAATCACACGAGATTTGTTCTTGAACAAATTAAACACAGTCCTGCAGTTAAATCTAAACATACCACTTTAGTCAAAGCTACACTGGGCCTTGAAGTTAGGCATATGTTTAAGAACTTTGTAGAATAATAGCCCTTAATTGTGTAATAATGCTTTGGAAAATGCTGTTCAAAAGTACATTATTTCATCCCCTTCCCTTTATATCATATTTCAAGCATATATTCAATTTGCTGTCCACAAAACCTTTTAGGTATCATTTGGCATTATTGTTTTCCTGGTTTCTTTGTCCATGGAGTATTTGTACGGTATAATGATATTGAGCAAATGCCCCAGCCCTGCTCTGAGAATTGAAGAATATAGAATGCAAGAAATCATACCCTAATTAAAAGTCAAGCTATTAAAATTAGCTAGATGTCTCCAAGTTGGGTTGTGTTCCCCAGTTTTCCCTCTTTCTGCTTTTTTTTCTCAACTGTAACATCTTTTTTTTTAACCTGTGAAGTCCTGTTTTTTGATTTTGCAAGCCACGTCCTGTGGAATTTTTGATGTAAAAGCTCTAAATTCCCTTTTCCAAATCAGTAGTAAGTGTAACAAATAAAGCAGAGCTTGGCACCTATGCTACCCCATTAGAGATGTTTCCCTGTAACACTCCTCACTCTGGATTGGAAAGACCATAGGCACTGTAGTAACTTCCTAGGTTCTCCCTCTCCCTGCTAAGTATAAAATGAACTATCTTTCCTCTGCCAGCAAGTGTGCATTTGGACTCTCTTCCAGTCTGTCATGCACCTGTTTAAAATAATCAGTGAGGGAGTGGCACATTCTTTATAAAACACTCACTGTATTAGTACCTGAGCAAGCTACGCTTTACACCAGTGTACCTGTTTATGCTTATTACTTATTCTAAATTATTATTTAGGAAGATCAGATGAGATTAGTGCACATTGTTCCCAGGGAAGAGAAAGCCCATGCTCTGAAGAATTTACAGTCAAAACAGATAAACCAGAGTGGGGAACAGAAGAACTCTTTATAGCACGTGAACACAAAGGCATATGTAGAATCCACATACAAGGTCCACATCTCCAGCTCATTTTCCTATTTTGTAGAGCGCATAGTGTGTCACATTGTGTGAATCTATGGCAGTGTTGTCATTGCTTTGAATACAAGATCATATATCAACCAAGATATAGACTCCACCATTTTTTACAGGCACCTGTTTGCTTGCTTAAGTGCCAAATGTGTGATTGTAATAAACTATTTTGTGTCAGGAAAAAACAGATCAAAGTGGAGTGCTTTTGCAGCGTGGATGATTTCAATGCACTGATCTTGTGATTGAGGTTTGTAGACCAAAGTCTTTTCACTTAATAGGAACAGTAAAAACTGGGGAGAGATCCAGCTGGATTGCAAAATCCAGCAGCATCAAAAATTCAAGAGGTAACGTTGGTGTCCATGTTTGCTATAGATGTTGCTTTTCAAGGAAAGGAAAAATTATTGCAAAAACTGGTATTTTGACAGTTATTAAGCTACAGAGGCAAGAAAATCCAATGAGAATTATATCATTTAACAAAAAAATCTATTTTACCACCACAGAGTCTTTGAATTGCTGGAGCATATATTGGTTCTTGAAAACCAGCTTGAAAGTGAAGCCTCTTCTGTAATAAAACATGCAGATCTGTCTGTGGTAAATTCTGACAGCCCCGAAAGGCACCACTTTACATCTTTTACCTGTTACCAGCCTATGWAAATGCAGTCTTGGGTTATGAGCTATAACCCTCCTATCATAGCTAGATCTCCTTTGCTCATTTACTTTGCATGAAGTACAGCACCCGATTCCATCTCTTGGAAGGCTGGGTCCCAAAGATCTTGCCTATCTTTCATAAGAACTTAAAACATATGTAATTAGGGAAATGACTTCAGGAAATTTCAGTCAGCCATGAGCTGAAGAACTCATGATAAAAGAAGGATGTGGAGAAACTTGAAAAGGTTCCAGCAGAGGGCTGCCACAATGGTGCAGAGCCTAGAGCATATGATCTACACAGGGGAGTTGAAGGAGCTGATGTTTAGTCTGGCAAACTGTCCTGGTTCCTTCTGGGCCAGAGTTAACTTTCTTCCCAGTATCTGGGGGGTGTGCTGTGTTTTGGGTTTGGTACAATAGGAGCGCTGATGGCCCATTGACATTTTGGGTGTTGCTGGGTGGTGCTTACACTGGGCACTTTTTGGCCTCCCATGCCCTGCCAGGTGCGTGGGAAGCTGGCGGGGGGAGCATAGCCGGGGTGGTTGACCCAGCTGGCCAACGGAGTATTCCATACCATGTGATGTCATGCTCAGTATAAAAACTAAGTGGTGGTGGGGTGCCAGTGTCACGGGATGGGTTCTCGCATATCGGGCTACGCACCGGTTCAGCATGTGTTCAGCAGTTGCATTGTGCATCACCTGCTTTGTGTAGTCTATTGTTGTTGTTATCACTGTTATTATKACTGTTCTACTTTGTTTTATTTCAATTATTAAACTGTTTTTATCTCAACCCGCGAGTTTCCCTACTCGTGCCCTCCCGATTCTCTCCCCCATCCCACCGGAGCGGGAGGGGTGAGCGAGCGGCTGCATGGTGTTAGGTGCTGGCTAGGGTTAAACCACAACAGTCCTTTTTGGTGCCCAACGTGGGACTCGAAGGGTTTGAGATAACAACAGATCGACTAGACCATATTAAGGAATTTATGTCTGTTAACAGTTGTTGGTCACCATATTAGTTTATCCRACCTRCATCATGCTCTTGTTTTTGCTGGACATGGTAAAGATTGGTGTTGGTTTCTGCAGTCTGCTGTGCTCTGCAGTGATTAGTGATGTTTTGCCAGGGAGATTTGYTATTAAAACGCTGGCATTGGGCATTATTTGGTATCTGGGTTTTGTACTGAAGCCGTTACTGTACTTTGGGTACCACCTCTTGGAGACAATTAGCAATTATACTTTTTCCTCTGAGGAGCCTTTTATGGAGGAAATACAGAATGGCACCTTCCTCTATGATGTCTTCTCCTTTGTTATAACAACTTGTCAGTACCTTGAACATCCCTGGGTAGTTACGATACACCTATTGGTATTCCTTGGGAATACCGTTTCGGTTTTGTCTAAGGTTAATAAGCAATTCAAGAATGTCATGCAGAGATCGGCCCCAAGGCTGGATAGTTATGAGTGGCAGGGTGTGTGGGATAGCATGGGCAAATGCCTAAGACANTAGTTATGAGTGGCAGGGTGTGTGGGATAGCACGGGCAAATGCCTAGGATGGTGGGCACACCCAGCGTTTTGGAACTTCACCCCTGAAGAAGTGCAAAATCCTGAGAAGTTAGAGGAATATTTGGAAAAAGYATGCTGTCRCCCTGGCAATTCTARGGAGRCACAGATCACTGCAATGTGCTGGGGCCTGGCCCATRCCTACCGAGCCCTGTTTAACACTATTCAGAACCCTCAAGGGGAASAAARRGTCTCTGGATCTGAGGACAAAACAACAGGCCCTGCAGCTACCCCAGCCCCCACGGCAGGCACTGCAGCTACCCCACCCTGCCATGGCAGACACGGTGGCTACTCCATCCCCTGCACCAGAGAACCAACCTGTGCCAGTATCAGTTGCCCCTATACAAAAAAGAAAGTACACAAGAAAGTCAGCTCGCTTACTAAGGGATGAAGATGAACCAGGGCCATCACGAGAACAGGAGGAGGAAGAGGCAGAACCCGTAAATGAGTTGGTAACCACCCGATCCCTATCTCTGAGTGAGCTGCGAGATATGCGAAAAGATTTCAGTTGTTGTCCGGGCGAGCACCTTGTCACCTGGCTGCTCCGATGCTGGGATAATGGGGCCAGTGGCCTGGAACTAGAGGGTAGGGAAGCCAAGCAGCTGGGATCYCTYTCTAGGGAAGGGGSCATTGACAAAGCGATTGGGCAAGGGGCACAAGTCCTCAGCCTCTGGAGGCGACTCCTGTCAGGCGTGAGGGAAAGGGATCCCTTCAAGGAAGATGTTATATGTCACCCAGGCAAGTGGACCASCATGGAGAGAGGTATCCAGTACCTGAGGGAATTAGCCSTGCTGGMGGTGATTTATGATGACCTGAACAACGAGCAGTTACCCAAAGGTCCAGACGAAGTCAAGCGCACCCGACCCATGTGGCGGAAGTTTGTACGGAG
>JAYKAV010000620.1:52176-64396 GCA_035582835.1 Phoebastria nigripes
GGCCCGTGCAGGTGGGGAGTAGGACGTATCCTCTTTGAGTTGCTGGACCTCCCGAGACAGTTTCTCCACAGCAGAGACGCAGGCCCSTAGGGAGGAGGAGAGACTTTCTTCATGTTGCCGGAGTTGGCCAGCCAATTCATCCACCGTTTGTTCCTCTCCATCTTTCCAGGCCRTTACTGCCAATGAGTTGGCATGCGATGCTGGTGCRCTCCGTACAAACTTCCGCCACATGGGTCRGRTGCGCTTGACTTCRTCTGGACCTTTGGGTAACTGCTCGTTGTTCAGGTCATCATAAATCACCTCCAGCACGGCTAATTCCCTTGAAAGGGTTAAAACCCTGACAATCCTTGTGTAAAGCTTTCCTTGCATTTTTCTTTCTTCACTTGTATAGTTTTGGTTATCTTGAAACATAGTACTTTCTGGCCTGACAAGATTAAATGGACCTTGAGCTAGCTTATTAGACCTCCTGAGCTAAGCACTGATTATAAAGTCTCAGAAAAAACGTGTCAAGATAAGTACCAGAGAATTGCCTCCTTGCAACATTCCAGAGTCAAAGAACGGATGAGCTAATTCAATGACTATATATGGATACAGGAAGCCTGAAGTTCAGAGAGCGGACACTGTGAGGAAGACTATGAATGACCACCAGAGGATGAAAAGAGCCTAACCCTAATTTTACTGTGCATGCTTGGGCTATGTAAATGAATTCCAGGAACTCATTACCATAAGACTGCCTTTTCCGAGAAATCTGGTGAATATGTATAATCTTTCTGTATATGAATGAAGGTGTTCTGTTAACCCATCGGAGCACTTGTGGCGGAGCGATCCCCAGTGCTGCCCAATGTCGCAATAAAGAATGCCTGCTTTCTAAAACTCCAAATCGAGTCTTAGAGAGTTTTACTCGAGAAATTTTTGTTTCACCCTCAGGTACTGGATACCTCTCTCCATGGTGATCCACTTGTATGTTGGTGACATACAACATCTTCCTTGAAGGGATCCCTTTCCTTCACGCCTGACAGGAGTCGCCTCCAGAGGCTGAGGACTTGTGCCCCTTGCCCAATCGCTTTGTCAATGSCCCCTTCCCTAGAAAGGGATCCCAGCTGCTTGGCTTCCCTACCCTCTCATTCCAGGCCACTGGCCCCATTATCCCGGCATCAGAGCAGCCAGGTGGCAAAGTGCTCGACTGGACAATGGCTGAAATCTTTTCATGTATCTGGCAGCTCACTCAGAGATAAGGATCTCTGCCATCAACGCTCCTATTATACCAAACCCAAAACACAGCACACACACACCCAGCTACTGGGAAGAAAGTTAACTCTGTCCCAGCCCAAACCAGGACAGTTTGGTATAATAGGAGCGTTGATGGCCCATTGATGTTTTAGTTGTTGCTGGGTGGTGCTTGCACTGTGGACTTTTCGGCCTCCCATGCCCTGCCAGGTGCGTGGGAAGCTGGCGGGGGGAGCATAACCAGGGCGGTTGACCCAGCTGGCCAGTGGGGTATTCCATACCATGTGACATCATGCTCAGTATAAAAACTAAGTGTGGTGGGGGCTCTGGCAGCATGGGACGGGCTCTCGCGTATCAGGCTACGCGTCGGTTGTGTTGGTCAGCGGGTGGTGAGCAGCTGCATTGTGCATCACCTCCTTTGTATATTCTATTATTGTTGTTGTTATCACTGTTATTATTACTGTTCTACTTTGTTTTATTTCAATTATTAAACTGTTTTTATCTCAACCCGCGAGTTTTCCTACTCATGCCCTCCTGATTCTCTCCCCCATCCCACCGGAGTTGGGGGGTGAGCCAGTGGCTGCGCTGCATGGTGTTTAGTTGCTGGCCAGGGTTAAACCACAACACAAAGAGAAGACAAAAAACCAATATGTAGCAACCCATAAGAACTGTGATGGGATTAACAAAGATGATGACACCAAATTACTTTTCTCAATAGTGCCAGACAACAAGAGGCAACAGCCAAAAAAACTGTGGCTGGGGAAATTGAGATCAAGCATTAGGAAGAATACTTTCACCAGGAGGTTAGTACAGGACTGGAAGAAGTGACCCAGAAAAATGGTGACATTTCCTTCTATTGAGATTTTCAAGTGTCAATAGTGAATAGTTAAGTGTCAAAAGGGCACAGTTAACCTGATCTAATGTTAGCGATAGTCCTGCTTCAAGTGGAATTGTTGGGCTAGAGACCTCCAGAACTAATTCCAAACAACTCTTCTTCTTCTTCTTGTCCAGTAGATATGATGTGAACTAACCACTCTCTTCAGTGAAATTTTTTTTATGTAAGGGAAGACTTATAACATTCCTCCTTAGTTTTGTCTTTACCAGATGAAACAATCCAAATTTCTTTGGTCTTCCCTTTTAGGATGGGTTTTCTCAAATTCTTAGTCACCTTTATAGTTTATCTTTGAACTTTCTACAGTTGATTTACTATTTTTTGAAGTCTGATGACCAAAAATGGTCACGCCAGGGCTGCAATCTCAGTAGCGCCTCGTCAGGTGAGAAATGAATTCCCATGTTTTCCTTATAATCCAGACGGTATTGCATTCTGGAATGATTTTGCCTTTTTTTTGCAACAGTCAAATTAAGGACTCAAGTTTAGCTTGTAAACCATTGCACTGTAACTGGCTATTTCCCACTTAGTTTTTACATTTGTTTCTTCTTCTGAGCTGTAAATAACTTGTCCTTGTCTTTTGTGGAATTGCATTTTCTTGATACCAGAGTGCAATTTTGCAAGATCATTTTGAATTCAGAGTCTATTCTCTAAAATGTGTATATCCACTTCCTAAGAGGCAAACTCTGCCAGTGCATTTTGTATTTCAAAATAAAATGTTAAATAAAACTGGACCCAATACAGACCAATGCAGTATACCTTTAGATTGACAACAGATCACTGGTAAAATGTTCTTTGAGTCTGATTGTTTTCAACCAGTTTCCCAAGTATAATCTACTTTAAAATTAAGCTCAAAATTTGCATTAACTGCTAAGAAATGTGCATGAGGATGTTTCTATGTGAATAGACAAGTTAGATAGAAAGGCCATTACTGTGACTGGTAAATCCATCCTTCTGTCTACTTAAAGGAATCGACATTTCTGTGGAGGGAAAATTTAAATGATTCGTACATTTTAAAATTGCTGTGTGTAGGCGAAGAGTAGTAGAGCCACTGTGAAACACACAAAAATAAAAATTGCAAATGCAATTACTTGTTTCTTATTTAGTTTTATTTTTTCTGTGCAGTATTTCTGATTTCAGAAACAGATATGAATGATATGGAGAACATTCTCCAAATTTAGCACCTGCAAGTCAGTCCTTCTTGGAAGGTATTTGATCTTTCATATGTTAACAAGTAATTTTATAGGCAAAGCTCAAAATCACGCTCATATATTTGTCCTGGTTGCAGCTGGGATAGAGTTAATTTTCTTCCTATTAACTGGTATAGTTCTGTGTTTTGGATTTAGTACTAGAAGAATGTTGATAACACACTGACGTTTTAGTTCTTCCTAAGTAATGTTTACACTACCCAAGGACTTTTCAGCTTCCCATGCTCTGCCAGGTGCACAAGAAGCTGGGAGGGAGCATAGTCAGGACAGCTAACCCAGCTGACCAATGGGGTATTCCATACCATATGACGTCATGCTCAGTACATAAACTAGAGGTTGGTGGAGGAGGGGGATCGCTGCTTGGGCATCGGTTGGTGGGTGGTGAGCAATTGCATTGTGCATCACTCATTTTGTATATTCTATCATCATTATTATTATTATCATCATAATTTTCCCTTCCTTTTCTGTTCTATTAAACTGTCTTTATCTCAATCCACGAATTTTACTTTTTTTTTCCAATTCTCTCCCCCATCCCACTGGGGGGGGGGAAGTGAGCGAGCAGCTGTGTGGTGTCTGGCTGCCTGCCGGGTTAAACCACAATAATATTTTACACATATGTGTCATGCACACAGTTGTCCATGTATTTATTAGCACACACAGTTTGGAAAGGTAATTTAAGTGCTTATGGTTCTGAACACTGCCATTTTGGTCTTCATTATCTTTTCACAGTATGATACAGCGGGGAATTTCTGTTCTGTTAGATTTTTGTATTCTGTCAGGTCTCCTTTTTGGAACTCCAGTCATTGTAAGTCATTTCTGTTTCACCGTAAGGTGACAGCCTACTTTGAACAGTATTTTGTTACTTTGATGACTGCTCCTTTGTTCTAATATGCTTAGTCAAAACTATCAAGTATGCACTATCAAGTATGGCTGATACGGCTATTGCTGCTTCTTGAAAGATAATATTGTGAAAACAACTAGTGTAGTACTACTAGTTCAACTAGTAGTAGTTGAACTCTGTTAAACTTACTGCTCAGATTCTCACTGAAATGCTTAGGATACTTCTGCTGATTTTAACGGGACTTTGTGTGGTAAGGATAACTGGCAGTAATACTGCAATATATCCATCAGTAAGCACCATTTGATCATGCATATGGATAATACCAGAGAAGAAAACAGATTATGCGGAACTTCTCTGCTAAGTGTCTTTGTCAGCATTATGAAAGTGTGTTTCTATTCTTAAGACATTGATAAAGACCATCGCTATCATCTGCCCTTGCTCTTACCTTTTTTTAAAGCCGATTCGTATTTTCTGTATTAATCTGTAAGAGAGAGAGATTATCTAGTAGACACAGCTTTTCTCAAATTTTGATCATTTACATTTCCTCTCCCTTTCCCAATTGTGCAACAACTGTGTTGCTACTACAACAATGGGGACCTGGAGGAAGTATAGTGAGAAAACAATGAAAATCCAGATTCTGATTTCCTCAGGCCTGAATAAATCTTAAATTGTCCACTAAAATATGAGGATTATCCTGAATATAGATGGGTAGAATCTGGTGTCTTTTTTTATTTGATGCTTTTTGCTGTGATATATAATTTGCTCTTTTGACAGGAAAAAATCATAGGAAAAAGAACTTACATGCACATATAAATAAGAACAAGGAAGTTGAGACAGCATCATATTACCTGATAGTCTAAGGACAACAACATGTTCCATTTATCCCAGGAAGTTCTCAGACTTAGCTGTAAGGCTATAAATTGGACAAGTATTAAAGTACTGTATTTTAAGTGTTACAAAGAGATAAGGAATTTGAGCACATCTTTTAGAACTACTACTATTTTTGACCACTTTTGAACATTTTGTGGGGAAATTCTAATCTCTCCATAATTAAAGTGGAAGCTAACCCAAACCTAACTTTCATCTGCAGTGAAGTTTGTCTAGTTCTTTGGACTGATGATGCTATTAGACAATTTGTAAAGATAGAACCCGTGTCAGACATTGCTGTACAAGTATTACAAGAGTATTAGGAGAACTGCCACCTTTCTTTAGATACAGTTTTTCAGCAAGCCTCTTTCCCCTTGATACACTGACTGGAACATCATTTGGAAACTATAGCCAATTTCCTTGCTATTTGTCTTGTGTCTGACCGGCAGATGCATGCACATGAGCATCACGATCCCTGCCAAATTCTCACTGGCTTGGCTGGTGCTTCATTCATTCTGATCAAACAGATTTTTGCCAGATAGACGCAGTTTTGACTACTTTGGCCCACTAGTGTCTTACACCATATTAAGTGTATCTATGCTTGGATGTGCAACTTGCACCCTATTGCACTGCAAAACATGGAATTTACTTAATTTTAATTTTTTTGCAATTTTTTGAGGTTTGGGTTATATCTTTGGGCTTTTTTATTGCTCTTGCATTGCAAAAGCTGTCTTGCTAACTAATCTACATGAGTTAGTGCAGACCTGTTTGCTTCCTCTTCATTTGCAAACCACACATGGAAACTACCTGAAGGCAATGCCTTTGAAAATGTTAACGTTTCATAAGGTCCTCCATCAAAGTCAAAGGCCACAGAATTAAATTGAAGTGACTGCTGAAAGAGTCATTTATTTGACTCCAGAAACTGGATGCTAGTGGACATGCAATCCACTTTGGTGAGGTAGGTCCTTACCAAAAAAATGAGCAACATTTCTTTTCTTGCAGTTACTGTATTCCAAGCTTCTTTCAAATTATATACTTACCTTCTTCATTCCTTCTGGCCTGTATTCCATACTGACTGGTGCCTGGATCTGGATTTATACATTTATGTATAAAAATATGTGTATTGTTTATATGCATTCCCTTAACCTTGTGATGTTGCTCTTTAGTTTTTAAATAATGTCTTGTCTGAGGTTAAATAAATTTAAAAGGAGCAGCAAAAGGTTTTCTTAGTCCTAAAATTATTAACCGAGCATTTCTTTAATATTCAGCTATCAGGGACCATCCCTTAGTTACTATTGAGCAGCCTGTAGTTCCCTTCTAGCCCTTCTTGAAGATAATAGTGACACTTACTCTCTTCTGGTTCTCAGGAACCTCCCTTGGTTGACATGACCTTTCCATTTCAGGAATGAACTCTGAAGAAAAAAAATATTCCCATACTTATCTAGTACATTTTGAATATTGAAAGGCTTTATTTCATTTTCTCCAAATGAAAGAATTGGATTGTAAGGGATAAACAGTCTTTAATCCTTAACTTATATATCAAATATTCAGCTTTGCTAGGTGCTCTAGCTGCTGTAAAGATGAACTTACTCAGCTCTAAAATTTTGTGTGTTAGAAGGACTGTTCTAGAAAAAGCAGGAGAGCTCTCTGTTTGAAGCAGGGAAATTTTTTTCCATTGAAAGCCAAACAGGTTCATGGGAAATCTCAGACCCCAAGTAAGTTTTATTAGAAGCAAAAAGATACTCATGGTTGCAATGTTCACATGACCTAGGGTATCAACCAGGATCTAGAGTTTCTTAGTTTAGTGGGGTTTTCAATTTTGATAACAGCATTTTTTTCTGGTTATTCTATGTACTAATAAATTTGTGGTACTAGAATCTAACACAGATCTCTTCAGTGGAGCAGCTGCTATATCTGACTAAAAGAGGAGGAGCAAAAAAGATTGGAAGAAACTGCTGCTGCTTCCTGTGCTCTAGACATGGATTACATAGAGCATTATGATGGTGGGTAGAACTGCCATTCAGAGGGACCTCAGCAGACTGGAGAAATGACACAAGCCTCATTAAGGCACGTGCAAAGTCCTCCATCTATGACTGAAGAATCCTGTGCAGCAGTACATGCTGGGAGCTGACGGGATAGGATGCAACTTTGCAAGAAATTAGCTGGTGACCTTGGGGATTCTGCAGTTCACTGTTCTGTAGAAGGTGACCAAGGACACAGTGGGGCTGCGTTAACAACAATGTAGCCACGAGGTCAAGGGAAGTGTTTATTCCTCTCTATTCCACAGTTGTGTGACCACATCTGGAGTACTGTGTTCAGTTTGGGGCTCCACATTGCAAGAGTCATTGACATACTGGGCTGCTGAGATGGTCAGGGGACTGAAGCTTCTGGCATACAGAGAGAGACTGAGAGAGTTAGAGTCGTTCAGTCTTAAGATGAGAAGGCTCAGGGGATATCTTATTGCACTTATGTACCTAATAGGGGGGTACAGAGAAGTTGGAAGCAGATTTTTCTTACAGGTGCATGAGACATTAGCTGGAACGTGAGAAATTCTGATTAGATGGCATGAAATATTTTCCACTGAGAGGGTAATGAAATACTGGAAAATATTGCCCTGAAACATCTGTGGAATTCCTGGAGATTCTAAGAACTTGTGTGGATAAGGACCTGAGCAAGATGATTTAACTTCATAGTTGGATCTAACTTTGCTTTGAGGAGGACTTCATAACAGCTGACCTTAGAATCATAGAATCATAGAATGGTTTGGGTTGGAAGGGACCTTCAAAGATCATGTAGTCGAACCACGCTGCCATGGGCAGGGACATCTTTCACTAGATCAAGTGTTCAAAGTCCCATCCAACCTGACTTTGAACACTTCCAACAATGGGGCATCCACAACTTCTCTTCAACAGCCTTCAGAGATGTCTTCCAATTTATGTTATTGTCTGATTCTGTTTCTACATAGTATTCCGATTAGCACGTGGAAAGCCTCTGTAGCATGCAAAAGTTCCCAGGCTGCTCTCTCTACCTGCCTGCCCCGCTCTCTGCCTCTACAGAGTGAGGGCCCACTTGAGTCTACTGTAGCAGGTCCAGAAACCACGTTATTACTGTGGGTCAGGGTTCTCAGTGCATCACCAGGCCCAATTTGCCCTGACCACCTTGTAACTTTCTCTGTAATCTTGACAGCATTTTCCCCACCAGCTGTTAGCTCAGACCATCTTCAGCCATGAGCTGAGCACCATGGATCCTAGCCCCTAGGCTGGACAGGAGCCTAGGGCTATCCCACAGCTTTAGAATGACCTCCAAAACCTGCAGGAGGCTGTGGCCTATAAGCAGGTCACAGCCCTATAGGCTTTTGTGGTACCACCTTCAGCCACAGTCACCCCAGCCCCCACCATAGCTCCCCAAACCCTTCATTAGGGTGAGGGCATGGGGATATATTTGTTAGATACGCTAATCTTTGCCACTTCTCTGGGAACTACCTGACAGATGTTAGTCACTCAGCAGTAATAATCTCTTCACTGTCAGGGATGGCCCAAGCTTGAGTATGATCACAGAGGGTGACATAGACCCCGTGTGTCACAATGATCCAAGGCCCTGAAAGCTTACTAAGTTCTCTGCAGTTCTTTAGAGAGTGCAACCACATGGCCATGACTGACAGTGCATTGCTGGAGCCCTGATTGAGAACAAGTTGGCCTCTACCTACTTAGTCCAATTCACTAAGTGGACCATAGAAAGTAAATGCAGCTGCCTGATGATACACTGTACTGGTTTTGGCTGAGACAGAGTTCATTTTCTTCATAGTAGCTCATATGGTACTATGCTTTGGATTTGTGACCAAACACAGTGTTGATAATACACCAAAGTTTTTGTTATTGCTGAACAGTGCTTACACAGCATCAAGGCCTTTTCTGTTTCTCACAAGGCCCTGCCAGCGAGTAGGCTGGGGGTGTGCAAGAAGTTGGGAGAGGACACAGCCAGGACAACTGACCCCAACTGACCAAAGGGATCCATACCATATGATGTTGTGCTCAGCAACAAAAGCTGAGGGGAAGAAGAAAGAAGGGGGGAGGTTCAGAGTTATGGCATTTGTCTTCCCAAGTAACTGTTATGCATGATGGAGCCCTGCTTTCCTGGAAATGGCAAACCATCTGCCTGTTGATGGGAAGTAATGAACAAATTCCTTATTTTTGCTTTGCTTGTGCATGCAGCTTTTGCTTTACCCCCTTTCTTTTTCCCCTTTCTTTTCAATTTTTTTCTTACTTATCAGGTCTGTGATGAGTAAGAACCATCTTTTGATTCCCATGCATTTTGCTTTTTGTACAGTGTAAAAAAAATAAAGTCTTATATCTATAGTTGTTTTAAAGACTCTCACAATCAAAGCTTTGTAAAGGGAACTTAGTATACATCCAAATCAGACAATTTATCTTTGAGAAAACTTTAGCCTTTGAAGAAGGAACAAATTTCTCTTTTCCAAGAATAACCACTTGTGTAATGACTGGTGCTTGACTTTGGTTAAGTAGTCAGATGTTAGAACAGAGGTAACTTTAAGAATGAAAGGACACATATTCATTGAAGTGTCATGAAAAGTAAAGACTAGGAGAGAAATGCAAGTAAAATGTGATTATGTTCATTTCAGCTATCTAAAATGTATCTGTAATTGCAGAGACATAAATTTATGTAGCAGCTAACCTCAGGTAAACATAGCTCTAATAATCTTTTTTTATTAATGTCTCAGAAAAAAATGTATTTACCTGCTGTAATGATCCTGACCGGGAGACTGCTATAGATTGAGAAATTAGTGATCCACATAATAGTTACCTGAATAGGCCCAGGTTTGCGCTGTGCTGTGCTGCACGTATGGTGTGGCCTTCAGGCTTGTGTTGTACTGCACAAATTCCTTGGACGCAGGATAAACTCGGACCGCTCATTGTAATAGAGGAGCCTCCAGGCAGCTTCCACTTGGTACTGGCTACTACGCCATCTGTATGGCCTTGCTTTTATCTAAATGTACAGCAAGAAGTTCTCATGTGAACATCCTTCAGGAATATAGTTGTTTTCTTATAAGAAAATATGTAATAGCTTGAAAGACCAAAAAGGAGGAATCACTCTTGACGGACAGAACCTGACTAGCGTGCTGTGGGGAAGAAATCCATCCAGGGTTTGTCTGATGCTGTGTGAATGCAGGATGTCCAGCGTCTGAACGGATGCAAGATATACTTGCTATCTATATTCCTCTTTATATTCGGTCTTATGAAAACAACCATTTTAGTAAGCCATTTGCTGTTGGGCCTTTCTTACTGAGATCCAGAAAGAACCATCTCTCTCTCACTTCATTGCCCCACAGGTGCAGAATACCTGCCTTGCTAATCTTATAAAAAAAGAACCATACCTAAAAATCATGAACTTTAAAGGTTTTCAAAAGGCACCAACAGCTTTTCTAGAATTTTTCAGCATCTCCCAGTGATATGGTCTCCTTTTCCTCTTGGACCCGTGTTTTGTTACGTCTTTTGTGTCATTAGTAAAGGGTAGTGACCAACATTTATTTTAGCCTAGCGTGTTTCAGATATTTTTATAAGCACAACAAAAATCTAAGAGAGATACAGGGTGACTGGAAATACCCTCAATCAGTTACACCTTCTGAGAGGAGTGGGGATTTGCAGAAATATCCTGCAGAATTATGCTCTTAGAATTTTGGGGATCCTCTGAACATTAACTTTGTCTTTGTGAGATCACTTTCTCACTGGAGTGTCTACCAGCATGGTCCACATCAAATAACATCAGCAGTCCAATTTTAGCTGATTCTAAAAAACTTTGGAGAGTGAACCATAAAGGTTAGGACACATTAAATACAATTACTAGTCAGACACTGTAGAAATATTTCACAGATATTTTGTATGCTATTTATTTGAAATCTTACCACATAAGTATCTGTTCTGTCTCTCAAGACCTAGAGTTTAAAGTTCTGCCTCTCATGCCTCTCTCGTACTGTCAGTCCAAAAAGACAAGCACAAAAAGTACTTTCCTTTTGTACTCCATTGCACTGCTCTCTTTGTGAAACCTGACTTTGTTCTAAATCAATCCAGTCTAAATTCTGTGAATAACAAGAGATTTTTGCTTCCAGACCTTTGGTAAAAATCTTCTTTGAAATCAATTACTGCCAATCCTATGATTTTACTTTAGGAAAAACAGAGCACTCATCAGTTCCCATTGGCCAGATCCCGAACTAGTTATTCAGCTCAAGGTACTCTGAAAAGACAGAATCCAGTATGTCCTGGTTCCGGCTGGGACAGAGTTAACTTCCTTCCCAGTAGCTGTGGGGGGGGGTGTGCTGTGTTTTGGGTTCGGTATARTAGGAGCGTTGATGGCCCATTGATGTTTTGGGTGTTGCTGGGTGGCGCTTGCACCGGGCACTTTTCGGCATGCCATGCCCTGCCAGCTGCATGGGAAGCTGGCGGGGGGAACATAGCCATGGTTGACCCCCCTCAGCTGGCCAAAGGGGTATTCCATACCATGCGACGTCATGCTCAGTATAAAAACTAAGTGTGTGTGGGGGGGCTCTGGGTTCCAAGATGGGCTTGCGCATTTTTTGGGCACGCGTCGGTTCGGCAACGCGTCGGTTCAGCGGATGGTGAGCAGTTGCGTTGTGCATCGCCTGCTTTGTATATTCTGTTGTTGTTGTTAGCACTGTTATTATGACTGTTCTACTTTGTTTTATTTCAATTATTAAACTGTTTTTATCTCAACCCGCGAGTTCTCCTACTCGTGCCCTCGCGATTCTCTCCCCCATCCCACCGGAGCGGGAGGGGTGAGTGAGCGGCTGCGTGGTGTTTAGGTGCTGCCAGGGTTAAACCACAACAGCCCTTTTTGGCACCCAACGTGGGGCACGAGGGGTGTGAGATAACAACAGATTAACTAGACCATATTAAGGAATTTATATCTGTTAACAGTTGTTGGTCACCATATTAGTTTATCCGACCTGCATCATGCTCTTGTTTTTGCTGGACATGTTAAGGATTGGTGTTGGTTTCTGCAGTYTGCTGTGCTCTGCAGTGATTAGTGATGTTTTGCCAGGGAGATTTGTTATTAAAACGCTGGCATTGGGCATTATTTGGTATCTGGGTGGTGTGCTGAAGCCGTTACTGTACTTTGGGTGCCACCTCTTGGAGACAATTAGCGATTGTACTT